>CAMPET010000238.1:20926-41727 GCA_946803715.1 Beroe ovata | reverse complement strand
GGAACAGATCATCGGATTGATGTGAAATTTTGGTTATCCGATTTTCTCATGGTCCTTGAGCTATGGTAGAAGTTTCAAGTCAATCGGTCGATCAGTTTGGGAGCCATCCTCAAATGCTCACTCAAACTGACATGTTTTGGGTCGATAAGGGGTTATGGCGGCCACTAACTCGGGAACTGATCATCGGATTGACGTGAAATCTTGGTTGTCCGAATATCTATGAGTCAAATGAATGACTGACCTGTTCACGGAATCTCTATACGAGATCCACTTCTTCTGAATCAATCCAATATTCTCGTTGTCAAATGTTATGGGAAGATCAGGAGGTTGAAACTTTGACAGCTTCAGAGGGTGCTGGAAAATGGGTGGGATAAAATAATAGCGCCAAATGATCATAACCAAAAACATGATACTTTACCTTCATATGATTTCAGTAGAGTACTCTAAGCAAGGTTTTCAAGGTTCGAACAAGGTTCACTTCTCACCTTTGGAACACATAGTCGGAGCAGGTTGATCAGTTTCCCCGTGTTAACCAGCTGATCGCTGAGATCCGATAAGAAACCAGGAACACCCACCCCCTCTCGCTCCGTGTAACCGTACTGGGAGAGACGTGTTACTTTCATGCGGCGAAATCAATTGAATGAAAGAAAGGTTATGGCTGACGGCAGTCGCGTTTTTCACTGACAACAATCGTTTCATCTCCAGTTCCAATCAGGTAGTCCATGTTACCTGCCAATAGAGGTAGTCCTTGTTAGTCAACCACTCAGGATGAGAACAGATGTTAAACTCTGCCCAATCATCCCACACTATTCCCTCACAGAACCACAGATGTAGAAATCTGCAGGGGAAAGGAAGGTAGTTGCGATAAGCCACCATAATCAGTTATCGATCAATTAACTAATTAGTTAGTTTATCTTGATAGTTAGATATCGATCGGGCTCTTTAGGATAAGAGAGGGAATTGAATGACTGACTTGATGTACGGTCTAAGGCTAGCTCGCAGCAACGTGAACATTAGCTTTGAGAAGGGTGAGAAAGTGAGCATTTCAGCTGCTTCGTACAGGTAGTCCAACAGTGCAGTCCCAACAGGAAGTCCCTGATAGGAGATAGTTGCTATGGTAACGGGAAGTCCCTGAATTGTAGTTGCTATGGTAATGAGAAGTCCCTGATAGGAGATAGTTGCTATGGTAACGGGAAGTCCCTGAATTATAGTTGCTATGGCAACATGGGGGACTACCCAGCAACATTGTAGCAACACACAACAGCATTGTACCTTATGGCAGTGAAATAAATTGTGTATACGAATTACAAGTATACACTATACACTATACAGTACACTATACTCTACTCACCTCCTCCAATAAGAGAAGATTACACAGGAATTCCAACTGTGACGTCACTTCCTTAATCTTCCATATCAGTTCTATCAGACTTGTCAACCCTGCCCATAACTGTGGAAAAGAGAGCGGTTGACTCGCGATCGAAATCATCAAAAAGAAGAGACTTGATCTGTGCTGTTCGAACACCATTTCATCATATGTATTTCATTGCTACAGTATAACAATTCGCTCAGTGAACAGTAAGGTTTGCAAGACAATATCTGTCTGTCGACTGAGCAAACCCCAGATTTGCTGCTTTAATCACCTGGCCGAGGAATGCCTGGTACATGACAAGGTATTGCTCCACTCCACTGACCAGTGCTCTGGCCACATTGCCATACCTCTCCGATACACTGTACTGATCACAGAACATCTTCAGTCTCAGATACAGGGTGCCTGGCGAGGGAGATTACAGGGAGGGAATGAGAGGGAGTGGGTGGGAGTGAGAGGGAGTGAGAGGGAGTGAGAGGGAGTGGGTGAGGTTAGCTTAGGAAAGGTGAGTGTTGGACCAGGAGAAGAATCGTCAATCGGCATAAACAAGCGTCCTAACGTGATAAGTGACAAGTGAGCGCTGACAGGGCTAACATCTGACGGAAGTTATCCACTGTACAGTGTACACTCTGAGTGACAGGGGTGAGTGACAGGGGTGAGTGACAGGACTAACCAGAGTAGGCTATGGAGAACAGACTATCGACCAGACTGTCGGGTGATACCCCAGTGAAGCAGATGTTTTGCAGGGGTACAAACTCTACCTTCACCTGAATCATATAGTGAACATTGAAAATGCGAGTACTGTCGTCCGATTTCATAGCATCTTGGTTAGTTGGTTAGTTGTCAGTTTCCCTCACTTACACAGAGCCTGTAACTACCTTATCCAGTAGGAATATGGTGGTGGGTATGCCTAATAGCACGTACTGACACTGATGTATCACGTGACTCTCTGTCACCATGTTCAGTTCGGTGTAGGGGGAACAGAGGAGCACACACAGTCTCGTGTACGTGGCCGGACCTGACTCACTGAGATATGGCCGCTCTTGTACCACTTTCCTACGGGAGAATAGGGGGTAGGAAGAGGAAAACACGATACATCCCAACTATCACGTGTCAAATGGAAATCGTAGCAGTTTACCAGAGAATTTACCGAAATCCAACTCCGACAATCTGAATTTCCTCGTGACCCAATGATACTCCCGATTCACTGAGTTTGATATATTGGACAGTGAGCTGACTCTTACCTCCCGACATTCTCGTGTGTTGGATCAGGGAACTCCTTGTCCATATCCGAGAATGCCTGCTCCCAGAGCTCATCATCTGAACCAACTCCTGAACTGTCTGTGTACGATAGTTTCGTTACCATGGTGATTATGTTAGCCGTGTCCTTAGAATCAAGAAACGAGGTCAATCACCTCCCAATTTCTGATAATCAATCGCTGGCCCCTCCCTAAACATTGCCATTCCCTCCCCTCCCACCCACTTACCAGCCGAAGGACTGGGACACTTCACAGCTCCGCATCTCGGGGTCGGAGCTGGGAGTGCCGGGGCAAACCTCTGTCTCACTCCCGTCTTTAGGTGTGGTCCGGTCGTCGTGTACGATTTAGTGTCTTTTTGTAGGGAGAGGCACTTGAATATGCTGTGAATGGGGGATCGGTTATTTGACAGTTTTCGAAGTTTATTTTTCTGTTTACATCACTTTAGTGTAATTGATAGCAATGATTTTCTATCAATTTGTTTGTTTACCTGGTAGGGTTAGGAGCTGGTAGAGCAGGCAAATCCAGGAGTATGGGAGTTGTCACACTGGGATACCCAGCAGTTAGCCGGCGTTGTGAGGGGAATATGTCACAGGGGGAGGGGAGTGTGGGAGTGGGAGCGGGCTCCCCACTCATTGTGATGGCGGGATGGGGGAGTTTGGGAGGAGCGGGTCTGATGAAGCGGGATACGGGCGTGATCGCCGGGTATCCACACATTTCCTGAAGAAAGTGGTTGTTATGGTTACGGATACGGGAGTAAGAGGTAATCTATAAATGGAAATCTATCTTCATTCTCAGGCTCTCATGAAGTTGTCTGAACCCCCACCTTATTCTTATCCTCAATCTCCAGACAACTCGATACACTCTCAAACAGCCTATCTCTATACAGCAGTCTCCCCAGTGACTGATGTGTATTCGCATGAGTATCACCATAGAAACGGGACCCAGGGTTCGGAAGGATGTGATGAGGAAGTGAATCACGGATGTCAGGAACTAGACCGGTCTTGTGTGAGGAGTGAGGAATGCTTCCCGACATCAGAGTTAGGAATTTCATCACACCGTCACACATCTCGTCATCTGAGAGAAGTTTGATACAGCCCCATGAAATACCTTTAAATACACGGTCCTTTAGTTTTGAAATAATCCGTTCTCTCGCTCCCCGAACAACGACAAAACCCGAATGTACATCTAATCTAATCCAAATGTACAAATGTACAAATCTGGAGTTCCCCAAATTCTCCCACCCACTCACTCTCGAATTCGGTGACTGCATCCTCCAACGTGTTGGTATCATCGTAGAAGCCCTTGTGTCTCAGATTATAGCAGTAGTTGGCAAAGTCGAATCTCCAGTGTTCCTTATCTGCTCTCTCCAGACACTATGTGAGTTATTAGGGAGTGAGTTGGGGAATAGGGAATAAATTAGGGAATAGGGAACGGATAGAAACGTGCGGACAAGTGAGAGCAAACACGACCATACCTTTTCTCTGAGTAGGTTAGACCAGATGATATCCCTTGCTTTTCGTGTATCACTTAGGTAAACGTCACCGAGTTGCTTTAGCAACCCTATCACAGAGTCAGGGTTGCTAATATCTGATGGTGCCTCCATAGCAACCTACTTCATACTGCCATCGCTAAGGTGAAGGATGGAAGTTGCGAGTCAATCGTTTGGAGCTATCGTCAGATCAAATTTGGGATATAGGGATTTAATCCAGCCCTAACTTGGATACTGATAAGGAAGGATGACTGGCCAGCTTCGAAATAGGATTTAAAAAACAGGAATCAATAATTTCAATCATCACACAAATCAGTCCTTTGTTTTTCGTCCTCATTTCAATCAATGATCCAGTCTCCCACCAACAGCCATATCAAATGGTCGCTACTCTATCTATGAAACTCAATGCTGACAACATGTTATTATTGTGTCTGCTACCCAGGTCCTCACTCGACTTGTATATCTCAACCAAACTGCCTCCACCGTGCTCAAGTATGGACAACAGTGACGTCACCAGCTGGTGGATAGAGATGGAGTCAGGATTAGAGGTAGATACCTGAAACACAAGGAAATATGTTTATAGATTCGCTAAAAACTTCCTTACTAACTTAGGATTCTAATCTAGAATTCGACTAATTCCAGAATTCGAGAATTGACAGTTTCAAAGAATTGCCGACCTTCGATTTGATACTCTGTAGACATGTGATCGTGTGTTCGGTTGAAGTGGGGTCTTTGACAGAGAGAGCAACGAGCAACATTATCATAGAGTTGAGAAGTGGAGCAACCGACATAGCGGATATAATGTAAAGTTGCTGTTCAGTTGTCTTGTATAGGGAACGGTGCAGCTGGATAAAAGGGGGTTGGACCAATTCTCAAATAAAATTGAAACAACCGTGACCCTTTCTGAATTGATGATCGAATATTCAATCGAAAGGGAATGAGTCGGCATTGTTCGATCTTTAGATCCCTCAAAAACACAAACGGAGTGCGCCGAAGGCCGACTCTAATCATATGTAAATCCGTCTACTCACATCGGGTAGTCCCTCAGTCCTACTTAGAGTCGGAATGAGAACGTTAACGAGTCGTGTGCTGGTTTGGAAGTCCTTGTTCTGTTCTACCTTCCTCAGATACTCGAATATTTTGTCCTGGTTCTCCTTTACTATTCGCTTGTTGTGCTTCAAACACATCTGACAAGGAATGTTGCCATGGAAACTATCAATATTGCAATCTGGGCGCTCCAAGACAACCCGATACACTCCCTGAGGCCAGGTCTCACCGAGATTCATTCTTCCCTAGCTACTCCCTACCTGTTTGAGATGGTCTATGACAACGTCTGACACTGCACTGTGATATCCAGGTATATCAGGTAACTTGTACAAACAGGTAAAACAATCCCAGAACAGATGGGTATCACCATTGTCTAGCACCTGTCAGGGGGTGAGTAACTGAGGTGGACAAATGTCATATGATGTCAGGGAGCGAGTATAACTGAGTGGCAAACTGAGGTGGACCAGTCACGTGACACACTCTAAACGCACTCTACACGTGCGACTGTTTTATCAAACGTCACTTTGACGCTTTCCAACTCAGGGAGTCGGAATAAATTTATGTGAGGTGCGTTCCACCTCGAGTCAGATTGTCCAAAGCCACGTTAGAATGTTAGATAACCCACCTGTTTTAAGAACAGCTTGAGCAGTACAGCCGCTAGCTGAGACGCGCACACCACTTTTGCATGAGTAAAGTCCAGGGTGGGGTAGATCTTAGTGACATCGGGCTGGACTGTTCTGTTCACAATGACCCTCAACAGCCAGGTAGAGGCCATACTTTTCTGAAGAATACCATTTTATTCCTCAGAAAACATGCTATGTGTTAAGATCGGTTTACTGAACATATGCCCGATAGGACTTCCTATTGTTAGGTGGGTATTCGCGAATTATGTACCTCTGGTTTAGCAAGGACCAATGCTGACAGAATCGGCAACTGTAGAATACAATAAAACAGCTCCACAATAACAGTAGAGTGGTACAAATGTGGCAGTATGAGCGCTATCTCCCTCCCAAATGTAGTCGGTCTGTACGCCACTATTTTGAACAGGTTCGGGAAGTAGGACTGCAGGGTGCGGTGTAGTCGGGGTGCGAAGTGTAACGTCATCATGACAATCTCATACATCAGAGTAACCGTCTCGTAACCGCGGGCTATCACGTCAGAGTAGAGGAATTTGAGGAATTCGTTGTCCTCAGGTGTCAACTGAAAATCGGGATGGATGTTACTGTTTCTATCGAAGTTATGGTGTCAACTGTCAAGTAACAGTGAGAAGTCATATTCTAAAGTTGAAGTGTCAAACCGTGAAGGCTCAAATCAGGAATTTTTCATTCCCGAATTAGTACTTGTTCATTCCCAACCTTCATTTCCTGACTATGTTTCATCATGACAGTGATAGCAGCCGGCAGTAAGATATGTTTAGTCTTGTCTCCCTTCAGATTAGCTAGGATCTGTGACATCGCTGCTAATATCTCATTCTGTACGTCAACTGTTTGACTTGTTTCGTAGATAGTGTCTAGTATCTTTATACACTCTAGGTATGCGGCCAAACCTACCACCTGAAATAGAAGAGATAGATAGAATTTCCAAACCACACATGTTATGTTTCGCCTTGATATAGTGATATATACTGCAGTAGTAGCTCATTCAAATCGTGGAGCTTTCTTTTAGAATTTAATGATTTAGGAATATCCACGGCGAAGAGGGAATTGATAGAGAGCGATGTTCAAGGGAAAAACGGGAGACAATCGCAGGCTGTAAAGGAAGGAGGGGTGACTGTGATTGTACCTTATCTTTGCTCGAGATGGGCAGCTTGGTGCAGTGCTCGATTACAGTGGTGACATGCTGCAGTGCAGCGTCCTGCAGTGCACTGCCTGTAGTTACAGTGATGGAGAGCGTCAGAGCTCGGGCACTGTACGAGTTCATCTCACTCCCTGAAACAAGAGAGGGTGGGTGTTAGAGAAACTCCAGGATTCCAATCCCTCTCCAACCCCTTTACAGACGCGATAACTCACTGATATCGTAGAAGTTATCGTTGTAGATTCCCTGTTGTATGAAACTGGACTCCGTCATGCGAGACACTGTGGACTGTGCTACAGTACTGTTCCCTCCTGCCCTAGATGCTACCTGGGACATGAGCAATGAGTGGAACGTCCATCAGTACTCATCAGTCATTTTGATGTTGGAGAATGAAGATGTTGTGGAATGAAGAATGTATTGGGGATGGTATTCCTCGCATTATGACAGCCGACAGAGAACTCAGTACAAACATACCAATAAACGAACATCAAAATACACAAACATACAAACATACGAACACCAAACATACAATTATACAAACATCAAACATACAATAATACGACCACCAAAGTACCTCATACTCAGATACGAGGTCTGATTGGTTGTTTTTCTGTGAAACATCCAGAGGGGCAGCAACAGGAACGAAGAGGAGCCATCGTCTCAAATAGGAGAAGGAAATCGCCTGAGAGAGGGAAGAGATTCGATCTGACATAATCGACAATATCCCATTATTATGTTGGAAAAGTCGGATTCGTTTTCGTAGAATCACACACGATCACTTTATGTCACACTTGTCATATGACCATCATGTCACTAACATGTCACTAACATGTCACTAACATGTCACTAACTTGTAGTTGTAGCAGAGGTGAAGATTTTCCGCCCGAAAACGTACAGAGAACAGTAAGAGGAGAGTTGAGAGGGCTCCGATTAGGTCCGTAAAACTTCTGACTCCTTGAGAAGACAGATCTCTTGACCAGACCGGGGTTACAGCGGATAAAGTTGTACAGGTTCATGTTGATTGAGGAGAGCTCATCGTTTGTGAGGAGACGGTTCGAACTGAAACAGATGGTAGTATTAGAGTTAGATTGAGGAGTGGTTTAGACTTTTAGAGTATAATTAAGGGACGTTAGCGATATTTATCAACAATTGGTTATCGTTATATTTATTAACGATTGGTTATTGTGTCTGGGGAACCTCAGATTGTAGATACCACGTCTGAATCGGACAAGAATAGATTATCACATGAATCATGGTACAGGAGTTCCGGTATTGGCAGAATATATTTCATTAAAACACGTGACACACACGTCTCATTGAACACGTGACACACGTGTCTCATATCGAACACGTGGCACACACACGTGTCTCAACATTACTAGTTCATGACGTGGTGTAGAACACTAGACCACAGGGACGGCTGTGAGAAGAGGAGCTGTATGTTCATGTCACAGATCAGGTGATACAGACACTCCCGAGTAACAGATATTCCTGACTGGATGTCGTGACCAACTCAGAGAGGGCGAGATCAGGGGATGGGATATTGACAATATTGTCGATATTTTCCATCAAATGCGGGCCAATATTGATGGAAATTTGTAACGGACAGTGAACAAAATGAGTTTGGAACCATGAATCGCACTCTCTCGCGGAAGTCTGATCGGTATAACTATACTCCCTGCGGTCATTACTCACTTTCAGTAGGTCCCCCACTCTTGTGTACCCCTTCTGTAGCTGCTTGATGGGTCTGTTCGCTTGGAACAGCACCAGTACCACTAGCTGGCATATCGTGGCGTTACCTAACCGACTGTTCTCTCTATCCTGTGCAATGGGATCTTTTTAGGCTGTTATATAGGTGCTAAATGAACATCAATATTCATGTGACAACATGTGTGGTTGTCCTATGATTTTGATTCGAGATGCACTGACGTCACACAAACGTGCACGTGTTCGAAACACGTGTTCAGTGAACACTTGTTCACCTGTATCGCAGCGAGTAGGAAGTTGTAAGTGGTGGAGGGAAGTGGGACTCCATGCTTGGATAGGTACATGTAAAGCTCCCTGAGTCCCTGAACAGCTTCACCCACTTTCTTACCGGACTGTAGGGTGATGAGCACGTTGTTAGATAACTCATTCAGTCGTTCTGCCATGACTTACATTCCTGTAAGCAGAGAGGTGAGAATTATTGACTAGTTGAAAAATGGAGGAAATGAAAAAGTTAGGTACACGTAGGGGTGAGAGTTAGGTGGAATGCTGAATGATGAAGCTATAGGTTTACTCTACTTATAATTCAGAGAGGCAGAAAGGTTGAATAAAACAAATGAGAATTCGGTAAAGTAAATGAAATCAGTCAAAAGTAAATGAAATCAGTCAAAAGGAATAAATTCAAATGTTCATGTTCATGTGTTAGTCTTGTTTCACTTCACCATCTCCCACGGCTAGGTGTTTCAATTCACAGTCCAATTCACAGTCCAATTCGGAGTCCAATTCACAGTCCACACTTCGTGTCACGTTTTCCCCTCCTCATCTTTAGGTAGGAGTATGATCTTCTTACACTTCATTTCCTTCTCAGTCAACATCCCGTACTGATACACTCCCCCTTCATCACTCCCCTTTTCCAACAGGATATGGGTCCCCACGCTGTCCCTATACTGTCCCTCATAAACCTTGCCTGCTACCTGGATATAGGGGGTCGCACCCTCAAGTTCTATAATCTGGATATCTGTGCAGGAGTCTGGAATGTCTTCTTCATTGAGGAGGTCAACCAGGACTGTCACTTCTTCTTCTTCTTCGTGATCTCCAGTCATTGTTTCTAGAGAAGAAGTTGGGGGTTCAAATCGGGGGGATTTCAGTCACTAAAGGGGAAAAGAATTGGGATTGATTCCATTTCGATGACACATTGAAGAGACAGTTTGGTGATGAATAGTCAGGGATAAATTCAATTTGGAAATATTAAGTTTGAAAATAAACTGACTAGTAAGTTAAACTAGTTGTAATAGAATTGAATCAGTTCACTGATAAGCATCGTCCCCACACGGCCCAAGTCTCATGATTGTACTAAAAAACAAAACACTCTACGTCCCAGGGCCATTGCCCCTCCTAAAGGACTTCTATCAGGACAACCTATTATTAGAATGATTCGGTATCATACTCCTTCTTCCAACTGGGCTAGATGAGCCTAACCAGCTGGACGTATTCTGAGAGAACAGTCTCTCTTCTCTAACGAGTGACGACTGTTCCAGTTCCCTCTGTTCAATTTCAGGGAGGCTACATCGGCACTCATCCAGGCACGCCATACACGAAAATATGCCCCCACTCTGTAAAAATGTGAACTGTGTGAAATAGATGGAGTGTGATGTACGTGGATATGATTGTCGCAGGGAAACTTGTTTTGCGAAAAAGTGGAATTCAACATCATGGCGATTGGGAAAAACTGTCCATGTCGAACTTGAAAGTTTGTACAAAGGAGGGAAATGAAATTTCTAACGTGGGAAAAGTAATTGAGTGATTTAATTCATTGCAAGTTCCTTACAGTCTTCCCATCACCATGTTCATTTACAATGGGTATATCTGTGTTTTCGTTTGAGCATTGTTCTGAGGTCTTTCTGTGGCCGAAAAATGATATGTTTTGACTTATCCTCCTGAAGAAATTCACAGTGTTGCGTCGGTGGAATTCATGCACTTGTTTCGCAACGTCAGCTCTTTCGACTCTCATGAGACGAGCAGAATTATTCATTCTATCCAGGAGCTCTCCTAGATAGGTGACTATCTGAAAATTGGTGATAACCATAGTCAAAATGGATGTGGTTGAGCTGATAAGAAGAGAAATGATTACGTACACTAGTCTTACTTCTCTATGAGTCAGTCTGATCTTGTTTTCTAGGTTCGATACCCTGTGGTACTCCTGACACACTGATTCCACCCATAGTTCATTACACTTGACATCGGATAGGGTGGTAAATTCATCCCTCCTCACATGCTTGTACATGTCAAGGACAGCCCGTGGGAAGCTCTGCTGATCCCCACATTTCATCTGATTGAGGATTGACTTTATTTCAGTTTCCTGGAACTGCCGGGCTTTTTGTTTCTTCTTGGACACAACAGTTGATTTCTTGATATCCATCATCTTTTCATATCCAGCAGTAGCTGAGAGCGTTGTCAGGTTAAAATTGCTGTATCATAATGAGAAGCAAATGAAGGTATGAAGAGAAGTGATACCAGTTATGAGTTACCTCTATCAATCTGCTCTATTACCACAGCTACGAACAGATTTCCAAAGATGAAATGACCCACGAATAGGAAACTGATGACAAATGCATAAGCCCCTAAACTTTTGTAGATGCTCGTCAGACTCTTGGAAACATCTGTCCATCCCTCAGCAGTGATGAGTATGAACAAACTGAAATTGTCGGCAATAATTTTAGATAATTGCATAAGGTACGTGCAACAATAGTATTGAACATTCATTTTATGGCTTTTCCACTCAAATCACCTTAGATAAGATTTCTCAAAAGTACCCCAGTAGTTATCAGAGGGGTTGTAGTAACCATAAACATAATACCCCATGATTCCATACACAAACATGAGCAATGTGAGCAAGAGTATGATATGAATGAATGATCCAGTGAGTGTTGCAATGAGAGCTGTAACCACAACCTGTTGTATGTGGAAATATAAATGAAATGAGGAGTCATAACTTGTGCATTGTATAATCAAATGATGCTACTTTCCTTACCTGCAATCCTCCTATCAATGAGACTGATCTCAATGGACGGAGTGCTCGAAGTGATCTCATGACTTTGATAACACCCAAATTCTTTGCCCCAGTATGTGATAACACAACCTGAACGAACAAAAAATGAGATAAACCTGTGGGTGAAATGTAGTATATAACACTCACAATTCATGTAGTTTCTTACCTGTAGCAGTGAACATACAAGAACACCAAAGTCAAAGCAATTGAATCCATTAAACCAATAAGATCTTCCAAAGCTGTGAATTTTGATCAGAAACTCTAAGCAGTATAAGGAGAGAAAAGTGCTGTCAATTCCATCTAATACTTCAAGATATATGATATTTTCTGTAGTGGGCTCCAGACTGGATGATATTGCAAAAGTAACTGTGTTCAGGAGAATTGAACCCATGATGATGGCTTTGAAAATGGGAGAATGAGCAATGAGCTTGATGTAATCTGAAAAACTACCCATCTATGGTACAAGGCAGATCACATAATGACTCTGCAGTATGCAGATGTTCATTCAAATATGTTTTCTACATTTCACCATCCAATCCAGTAGCATTCCTTCCTGATCAGGAAGCATGTGTGATCAAAAATTACTTTCTACATACTGGTGAGCAATAGATTCATGATTGACATAAATGAACAACATTTGCATGTCGAGTCTTTGGCACATATTTCTCATTGACCAGTTATATGAGAATGGAAAACAATTAAATTTGTACTTTCTGCCACAACGAAGATAAAGGCTGAAGATAAAGGCTGGGTTTGAAACATGACACATTCTTACTTTTCAAAGATTTATGATGATAAATTCAGGATCAAGGATTCCAGATTCCCTGAAAACGAATAGAATCGACACTGATTTCCATTCATGTAATTGCAAAACTTGAACATACAAAAAATAGCTAGAATTAATACCTTCCAATCATAAATAAATTAATTATTGAATTGGATATGGAAAATGAACAGAAAACTGCTTACAAGTGCGCGGCGCGCGGGTAAATCTAATTAAAATAAATGAATTGCAGTTCATGTTCTTTGTCAGGCTACACTATACTAGCTGTCTTGTCGGGCGATGCCAGACCGCTGATGCAAGCCACTGTCTGAGAATAAGTTTGAGCCGCTGTCTGAGAATAAGTTTGAGCCGCGCGCGCGCGAAACGAAATTCTCGACAAGGTCTATCATCGATCGACAACTAGCTGTCGCGAGTCGTACAGCTCACTAGCTCAGCGGCAAAAGCCAGCAATACGGCCAATAGTCCAATACGAACGCGCGCGCAAAAACCGGGCAATAATTGCCAAACTGCCAAATGTTATTTGTCCACTGTTTCTTGCGCGCGGCGCGCGCGCCTTCATCGCGAACTCGCGAAGGCCGATGAAGGCGCCGCGCAAAAAACAATGGACAGATAACATCCGGCAAGGCAATAATATGCTTTGTTCAGTTATTTGTATGCACCGCCCGCGCGGCGTTGCTTTATGGAATTGGAAACATAAACATGAACACATGAATTTAAGATTGCGCACTGCGCACAAATATTGTTGTATTGATTGCGTTGATTCAATGCATTGGATCAACGCAATCGCCGCGCCAATCAGTGCAGCTGTGCAGCAAAAACCATGACTTATGTTGCCTGGCTACGCTACTACATTACAACGCTAGGCTGTGCTGTCGCGAGGCGCAACCTTGTACCATGTCATACAATGTCTGTGTATGCTTGTGTGTAAAGAATATAGAATCAAATGTAAATGTTTGATGCTTTAATATTTGTAATTGGTTGATATATGTAACAATGGTCATGTAATTTATTCTATTTAATTTTTAAGTGATAAAACATACTTCATGAAAAGATGTATTTCAGAAAAGAAAGATTCTTTTGAGACATCAATCTGCAACAATTGAATTAATTGGTGTAAATATCTTGTCAGTAAGTTGGTGGCAGATACTTTGAAGTTATGTATTCTTCTTTTACACTTGAATCCTACAAGGATGGTTAGAAGTGGGATAGGCTCTGATGAACTGAGAATGCTGAAGTTCTGGCAACTTGTTGCAAGTGAAGGAATTGGAACAATGCTGATTGTTTTGATAAACACTCTCATTGTCTCCAGACATGATGGCAGTTCTGTCATTTATAATATCAGGTTATATATATATATTTCATTGAATTAAGGCAAAGAATTGAACATGTATATTCTGGCAACTATATTATGACAAGTTGGAGCCAACCTTTATTAGTTGGAGTCATTGCTACATCCAGAAGCAGTTATGCACATACAATAAAAGCTGGTGCCCCTGACTAAGAGTAGTGCTAACTTGCAACTGTTTCAGTGTCATAGCAGGTCTACTCTACACTGTTCTTCTGTTCATGTTTGGGAACCATGGTTACTTCAACCCAGCTATTACTGCATCTCTCTGCATATTCCAGCGTGTAAGTCACATTGTTCAATTCAGCTGGACATAACAACGAGCAGTTACATTTCCTGATAATATTCACTGAGCACAATTTTCAGCTCCCACTATTTCGCATGATATTCTACATCTTAAGTCAGACTTTGGGAGCTATCATTGGACAAGCCATTGCAATATGGATAGTTCTACCTGGCCCAGGTTACTCAGTTCCTGGCCTTGGTGTCCTTTTGCTGCTGGAGGGAACTTCAATTGCACAGGTTTGATGTTTGTTTCGACCTAAATTGAGTAAACTTCAAAATCTATGCACAAAAATTGTTGGCTCCTGGTGGATGCGCCCAAGACTCCTGCTTTGACCTTTAACTCAGCCTACAATAAGGTAATTGGCCGTAATTCTGATCTGTTTGGGAGTTATCGTCAAATGCTCACTCAAACTTGCATGTTTTGAGCGGATAAGGGGCTATGGCAGCCCTTAACTTGGGAGCCAATTATCAGATCGATATGAAATTTTGGTTGTCGGAGTTTCTAATGGTCCGTGAGCTATGATAGAAGATTCAAGACTATAGCTTTAACCGTTTGGTAGCTATCCTCAAATGCTCACTCAAACTTGCATGTTTTGAGCGGATAAGGAGTTATGGCGGCCTTTAACTTGAAAACCGATTATCGGATTGACGTGAATTTTTGTTTGTCCGAGTTTTTAATGGTCCTTTAGCTGTGATAGAAGTTTCAAGACTATAGCTTAAGCCGTTCGGGAGTAATTCTTAAATGCTCACTCAAACTTGCATGTTTTGAGCGGATAGGGGGTTATGGCGGCCCATAACTTGGGAACCGATTATCGGTTTGACGCGAATTTTTGCTTGACCGAGTTTCTAATGGTCCTTGAGCTGTGATAGAAGTTTCATGACTATAGCTTGATCCGTTTGGGAGCTTTTCTCAAATTCTCACTCAAACTTGCATGTTTTGAGCGGATAAGGGGCTATGGCGGGCCTTTACTTGGGAGCCATTTATCAGATCGACATGAAATTTTGGTTGTCGGAGTTTCTTATGTTTCGTGAGCTATGATAGAAGTTTCAAGACTATAGCTTAATCCGCTCGGGAGTAATCCTCAAATGCTCACTCAAACTTGCATGTTTTGAGCGGATAAGGGGTTTTGGCGGCCCCTAACTTTGGGGTCAATTATCAGATCGACATGAAATTTTGGTTGTCGGACTTTCTTATGGTCCGTGAGCTATGGTAGAAGTTTGAAGATTATAGCTATCCTTAAATGCTCACTCAAACTGAAATGTGTTGGTCATTCGAGCTCCCGGACGAATTTACCGATTTACTTGAGACATTCATCAGAGCTCAGTGCTTATCTAGGAAGTAACTGTAACGATGTCCGCAGATGTTTCTGGTTGAGATGGCTGGGATGATGTTGATATCAGTTGTCATCACATTTCGCTGTGACCTGTACTTCATTGGACTATCTGTAACCATGGCAACACTGACATCTGTAAGTATTTCATCCCTCAATGAGCGATAAAGTTTAACTTTAGCACTGACATTTACTGTTTCTATCACTTAGACTCTCTATCACTTAATCACTAATTCCCAGTTCTCATTCACTATGGCGAGCCTCAACCCAGCCAGAGCATTTGCAATCATTCTGACATCTGCGAAGTTTCCAGCATATTATTTGGTGAGTTGTGTCATGAAATTCGATTGGACATCTATTGTTTACCCCATTTTGCCACATAATGACACAAATATTAGGGAATTTAAGTCGATTTTGCGTACGGCGCGAATACAATTTTCTTGTTAACACCCTAGTGCGCGCACTCCACAAAATTTAGCGCCAAATTTGTTGCGTCTGCAATTGCGCGCTCGCGCGTAGCATAAAATCCCCACAAATTTGTAATCGTCGCTTTTTTGTGGTCAGAGTGATTAATGACGAAACTTGACAATCACTTGACAATCACTTGACAACTTAATGGCGAAACTTGACAATTACCCAGGTGTACCTGATTGCCCCCGTGCTAGGAGCTATTGGGGGCAGATTGTTCATCATCGTTACCGAGATGCTGGTGCCCTATTTGGAACCAGCTACACGGAACACAAGTGACAGACTGCTGAGTGACTCTGAGGAACATGATGACACACAAATGTAATACACACACACAGGTGACAGACACTCACACATCTTGGATATATGACATTCACTCCACTGCATTCGCTGGACATTCCACACAGGTGACAGACACTCACTCATCTTGGATATATGACACTGATGATTCACTCCACTGCATTCATTGGACATTCCACCTTTTTTTCTCAAAATCATTCGGTTATCATAACAGACATTAATTTTTGTATTGCATCATTTTCAATATCATTTTTTTCACGTATCATTTTGTTAATGTAATTTCCATCATCAAATTCCAATCATGCATTGTGTTTGCATTTCTCTCATATTCTGGGAAGTTGCCGTGACTTGGAGTGGTTAGAGAACTCCACACACTTTCGACGAGGCGACGAGGCGCTTGCATGTTCCCCACAGCATAAGGGAGAATATGTCCAATTGTTTGATTGAAATTTCNACACACACACACACACACACACCCACAAACACACACACACAGTGATATCCACATATAGATTGGTAATGATACTGATTGGTATTTACCCACAGTATCACGACCCCCTTGACCAATAGCCATGTGGAGTGTGGTGAATGGTTGGATCAATCTCCCCCCCCCTTGACACCAGCTTTTCATCGCTTCCCATCACTCTTGACACCACTTTTCCGTTGCTTTCCGTCACTTCCACCTCCGACACCATATTGACTCTGACACGGGATTTTCATGCAACACTCTATTCCCAGATATAGCGCGATGAACTAAAAGATCAAAGACTCCCTCCAAAGACGCCTGCTCAAGTGAGTATTTGCATGAAGTTACCCTGATATTTCGTGGTTTGAAACAAATTAAAAACAGCCATCAAATGAAAAAACCTCCCACTTCTTTCCCCTCCCTCTCCCTTATTCATTATATGCTGTCGATTCGACCTCACACTATGAGTTGAAACGTCAGAGAGAAATTTCTGGCCAATGATTGTTCATCTGATTCACTAAAGAACGATTCATCTTTCTTCCGTCGAAATCCAAATGGTGTGATTCGTCATTGCGACTGAGATTTTTTAACGCGTATTATTTTTTGGCGTCATTTCATTTTCTGACGAACGTTCTTCGTATAAAGTATAGCGCGACGCGACGAAGGGGTCCATATCTTATGGAAGGATACGATCAGGTTAAACTGCTCACAGCTCATCAGGAACATACTTCCCAAGACTGACAGTTAGACTGATCTCTTGTCAACTTCACGGTTGTTGCTTGCAATGAAAGCAATACCTCCAAGGTTTCCTATTATCACAGCAACACCCCTATTGATATGAAGTACCCCTTGATTAGCAACGCATCGCTGATCATGCCCCCCTGGCCTTGCTTTTTGTTGTATTGCCACCTGATGGTGTCTGTCACCACCCAGTCTATCTGTCACTTGTTTGTGACCAGACAGTCTGTCTGTCTGTCACGTGTGTTTGTACACACCGCTCACACACAAAGTGTAATATTGTTCGCTTTGGCTCCGCACATAACTTTAATAATCATAATCCAATCTGTTATTTCGTCCACTGGGAGATAGCTAGAAATTTGCTGGATGTCGCGTGTTTAAAAAAGATAAAGTAACCAAAATATTGTTATCTCATATCTCCTCAAGTCCCATAAACAATCATGCAGTTTATTTGATTTTTAGTACGTATATTTCAGCAAACAAAAACAAAACTCTATCCAGAAGAAGCGAAAAAACATCAAAAAATCAGAAATTGTAAGTTCTTTACTGCCTTGCAGTGTATTAATAGTCAATAAGTGTTCACAATACCTTTTCACTTTTTAAATACTTTGCTGCCACTTGCGGACTGAGATTGTAAATAAACAAGATCGTCGTTTTACTATCCTCTTCAGTATGCTTAACATGATGACCTCTGTTTTTCTTGTACAGATTGACATGACTTATTGACGTTTACTCGACTTCATTTTAGTTTCTTTTATTAATTTATCAATGTAGGTTTTAACAAATTGATTTGATATTAGGTGCTTCTAGAAACTGCAATATATTAGGTTTGTCATTTCATACATCAATCAGCATATGAAGTATGACTTGATTAATACTGTTGCCGTATGACGCACTATAATCACGCTGGTTATTCTGCCACATGTAATCTCGTTATCAGTGATAACAGTGTATCAATGAAACACCTTATCAAGTTGTAACCTAAACTTGATAAGAGTTCAATATCACACATCATGATATCACACATCATGAAATCACACATCATGAAATCACACAGAACACGAATCACTCTCCTTTGACACGTGATTCTAGAATCTGAGCAGTCATCCTTCCCTAGACTCCACCCATACTCTGCTTCACTTCACTACCCTATCTGCCGATAGTATATAAACCTATTTACCGGGTTGTATCCTATTTTTAGTGGTCCTCTTCCTTTAAAAAAGAGAAAAACTTCCGTATTGGCTGGGCTAAATGTGGCCTCTCTGACAGTGACGAAACATAGTGTATCTCAATTGACATGATAGTTGTTTACATTGTCACTGAACTGTCTTCGGTTGTCATGACAACGACAGGAGACGGGATATGTGCAGTCTGCACGTCTCAAGCTATGTATGAGATAGTTTGTTTGTTTGTTTGTTTGTTTGTTTTCTCCATGTTTGTAATAGCTGTGTGTAGACTGTAGCTAATACTAGTACTACTACTACAACAAATTCTGCCGTATGTAGATGATAATGGCTAGGATCAGATCACATGACCTCAGATAACCATCCCTCTCTCTCTCCCTCCTGACTTCAGGAGTTGTTCAGGTTATTTTTCCATGCCCTATGTATCGCTAACATTATCATAGGGAGAGAAGGGAAATATTATATACCCTATCTTGTTGCTAGTGAGCCATTACAAGAAAACACACACGATCATCCTAGAGCATCCTTATCTTCACAATAACACAATCCTCCTACCTCTCTCCTCTTCTTCTGATTGAGCAGCGGAGATAGGAATCAGTTTGGTTTGAGTCTCTCCTCCTTTCCTCCCTTTTCTCTCTAGACATTGTTCTCCCTCACACATCGTAACTTCTCGAGTTTTCCACCCTATCTCTCTCCCTGGTCATTAGTTATGCAATTATCTAGCTCTATCCTGCTACGACTAGAGCCACTTTTTTCATTAAATACCCAACTTTGACCTTTTACCGATGGAATAAGGCTCAATTATAGGTTCACCCATTTCATCCTCGGTGGAGCCTAGCATAATGTCGGCTGTAATATGTCTCTTCCAATGTCTCTTCCAACTCTCCAATGTCTTCAGACCCGACTTCATACTAGTTTTCATGTCTTCCGACTCGTCTCCTGAAGACACCAATCCGATGTTTCCGGGCCAGTGCTATGATCCTGTCATTTCAGGGAATATTCATTATACCCGCGGTAAAAAATGGGAATCGTTTAACTTTTCATTGTAAATTTCTCGGGCTAAAACAAACCCTTGTTTCTCTCCCAATCTCTCCCCTCCCACTCCCCCAATATGTTGAATGTTCACGACTCATTGCGCTACTCATGCTGAGTAACATGCAGTTCAACACCAGAATAGGTGCTACTAAGGGGGGGGTCCAAGGGGAATTTTGGGGAACTTTGGGAAAGTCCCCCGGGTTTTTTGAAGTTCCCCAAAAAAAAGTTCCCCAAAACTCCCCAAAATTCCCCAAAATTCCCCAAAAAAATCCCTCAAAATTCCACATTATCACGAAGTCTATTTCTTAATGGAAATACACCTAATTCTATTATACTCTATTCTGAATAGCTTAAACNTGTGTGTGTGTGTGTGTGTGTGTGTGTGTGTGTGTGCACCTGATTCTGACCAGCTGTTAGCGGTTGATTTGTCATATATTAATATTGCTAATCACGTGGTCCCCACTTTGCCTGCTTATACTGATGATTAGCACTCTTATAATCTTCATATATCTTGACAGGAGAAGGGGTGCTATAGATTGATGAGAGGGATGTTGAGGGAGGGAGGGGCCGATGAGAGAGGGAGTTGGGGTTGTGAGTTTGGATGTTGTGAGGTTCACTGAGTAAGAGATTGAGAATCAGGCTATGGGAGGAAGAAAGACAGGAGGGGGAAGGAGGGTGAGCTATACAAAGTGGACCGCTAGAAGAGAGAAAGATCGAGAAGGATGAGTCGGTGGGAGAAAACTTTGCTTCCCATGACCGCCTCGTGACTTTTGTCTTGATAAAACGTCTTCTCTACCAAATCTGTGATCCCAGGCTGTCTGAATTCGCAGCTACCTGTCAGTATGCTTACATTAATTACGGACGTTATAATATTTCTTTTCTCGAATTTTATGCAGATTTGCTCCAGTTTTTTGCCACAGCTAATTCTCTCTCTCTAGTAGCAGTAGTAGTAGACGTATTGTTATTATGAGAATGCGTGTGATCGTGTATTCTTGTCTTGCGTTATCGGGTCAGTGTCAATACCAAGTGTATTGTTCGCTGACATCCCCCCCTCTATTGATATTCCTTCAGAGTGGGGTGAACTGATGTCGGGACTCACAATCACACTCACACACACGCTCACTCACACATATACACACACACACACACACACA
>CAMPET010000237.1:65339-103730 GCA_946803715.1 Beroe ovata | reverse complement strand
TGTGTGTGTGTGTGTGTGTGTGTGTGTTAGTGTAACAACGCGTTACATTCACATCAGGGTGTAACGATATGTAACATAGTTACATAGTTCTCAGTTCTTGTTGTCACAATAACAACGAATCCAGCACTTTTCTGCACTACAAAGTTTGCACTTGTTTGATGCTGCGAGCTTACTACTCACTCTAGCATAATACACTAATTGTAGTACACTATATGATAGAGTGCAGCTACTAAACTACAATGTACTGACTCACAACAACGCTTAGATCAACCTGGAGCACTCACTCTGTATAATACATAGTGTGTGTGTTGCTTATTCATTGTAGCTTGAGAGCGGGTGTGTGCATTCCCTATGCTGCGTCCCCTCCCCTGCGTTCTTTGATTTCAGTCGTGAAACTTGGTATTGAGAAGGTAATACTCAGGTAATTCTCGCCGTTTCTCCTTCATACAAAAAATCGCCGAATATCAGATCTACTTTGACCTTGTGCTTTTTCTTGAGCCAGGAACTTCCTCTTGTGCCATGGAGACAAAATGTTACAAATGTAACCACACTGAAGACATCAGTCATCTCGATGGACACACAATCAAAGAGAAATACAAGAAAGGGGCTCCCTGCCCGGTTTGCAAGAAGGGAAAGTGCTATATCTTAGCCGTATCTAAAGATGCAGCCAGAGCGATCAAGCATGCCATTGGAGCGACTTTTCAGATGTTGTTTCTAATCCGTGGAAAAGTTACCGCTGTCTAAGGGATGATTCATCAAGTGTAGAACCCTTTCATAGTTTGCTAATAATTTAGAGTTTTATATTTGTGTTTGGTTGTTAATTCTGTTGATGTAATTTGTTGATTGATTTTGTTTTTCTTTACTTAAAAGACGTTTTAATTCACCTAAGATTAACTATTTGAGATGAATGATTACGGTACTATGACACAGTTTCCATGACACCGTTGCCATGACACCGTTTCCATGACACTGTTGCCATGACACCCACCTATACCGAGGATTTCACCCAACTCCATATTGTACATATTATTCCCTGGTGTTGAAACCTCATAGTTACCGTCGAAATTTCCCTGAAAAGTGAAAATAATTAGAGGACAAACACAAAAATTGGAGAAAATTCCAGCGACGAAAAGTGTTCTTTTCGAGTGAGTACCTACCTGGTATAATTTCTGTTGCTGTGGAAACGATACTCCAGTTCCTTGGTAACCGTCAGAGACGCCAAGCTGTGACATCCGTGCGTTCAGACCTAATGGAAGACACGGGTTGTTAGGATGTTGCTGGAGCAACGCCTAGCAACAGTCTTAGCAACCAAACATACTAGGGTCAAGTGATGTGGGTCCGCGTTGCTTCATTCTACAGGTTATGATGTTTGTTACGGCATCCAAACTCGTACGATACGCTCGTTCCTCCGACGACATTACCGGAAACTTGGGTTTATCCTGCGGGTGGGTGAAATCTCCCGCAAAAATATTGGGATTTGTACAGACTTAAATCTTAATTCTAGACACTTCAATGTGTCTCATTGCAAAAGACACTGTGTCTCATTGCAAAAGACACTGTGTCTCATTGCAAAAGACACTATCTCTCGCGATACCTGCATCTTCATGAATTTCTCATGGTATCTCGTACTCGAGAGGACCGCCTCGATGAACATTGCGTGACACTCGACCGTGCTGCTACTCACACGCACAACCGGCGCGTTATTGAAATAGTTCTGAGAGAGAGAGAGAGAGGAAGTGTGTGGGGATAATTTGGAAATATATACGTTGATCGGTTCAAATAGACTTGAGGGAGGGAGATGATTTTATGATTTGGAAATATCCACGATGAACAGCCCCAATGCAATCTTGGTAAAAGCGCCTCCGGTAGTTGCGTACTACCAGCTCCAACAGAAATGAAAACAATTCGAGTCCCTACTGAATATTCGTGACTCTCAGTTCCTACAGAAAATGAACCTGAAGCTCAGTCGGTTCAGGGTCAGCTGTCATGAGAACAAGTCTGAGGTAAGGCCGGAGGGGGAGGATGTCTCGCATGACATTCAACAGGAAGTCGGAGTACATCTCCCTTTCGTGTACTTCGTCAATTATAACGTGTGTGACCTGAGAGTGGAGGGAGTGGAGGAAAGAATGGAGGAGGGGAAGTGAGNGGGGGGGAGTGGAGGAAGAATGGAGGAGAATGGGGGGAGTGGAGGGGGAGGAAAGAATGGAGGAAGGGGAAGTGAGGGCTATAACTCGTTTTGGGGTCGGGGAGTTGGGAGGATAAAGGAAGAATTGGGGGCATGAAAGTCGATGATAACGTACGTAAGTGGGGGGGGGGTGGCAGGGGAGAGGGAGTGGAGGAGCTTGAATATTGGGGTCGGGAAAGCGTGGCAGGAATCGGGGCATAAAATGAGAAAATCGAGGGTAAAATGGTTATGGGAAGGGCTATGTGGAATGGAATTGTCCTCTGCTGAGTTACAAATAACGATACTGCCGATAGTTAGATAACCTGTTCCAGACAGTCCATTGGTCCGGCTAACATGAGCGCCCTTAGCAGGACACTGTTGGTACAGTACGTCAGGACAGTTTTCTGTGTACTCCGGTATTCCAGTCGTATTTGGTATCCCACACTGGTTCCCACTCTCTCACCCCGTTCCTAGAGTAAAAGTTGTCATGGTAACTGTTGCCAAGTTAACAGTTGCCATGGTAACAGTTCCTAGTGCAACTGTTGCCATGGTAACAGTTGTTGGATACGACCGGCGCTGCGCGCTGGGAGGATTTCATCCACGGCGAGAGTTGTAAGCCGCGCGACTGGTTTGTCCTGGCACTTGTGCCATATCAAGATCAATTCTTCTGGGGTCTCAATGGTCCGAATCACCTGGATGATTAAGGAAACCCACCTGAGACACTCGTTCAGCGGCGGCAATGGCGGCAATACGGCGGGGTTGGGTCACGTACATGAAACAGTGGGATTGATTCGCTGTAGCCTCCTCCAGAATATACTGAGGAACCTGGGAGGAATGAGGAATGAGGAGAACGGGAGAATGAGGATTGGGTAGGGGGAGGGAGGAGTTATGGCGGACGTTTATCGGGTATTTCATTAGGTGATATTTTTGGATATTCGAAGAACACATGCGAGAAATTAGGGAGTCCGAAGTGAAATAACAATTTCCCACAAAATGAGTTTCTATCTACCTGTGTAGTTTTGCCACAACCCGTATCGCCAGATATTATCACCACTTGGTTGTCCATTACAGTGCTCAGTATGAGGTCCTTCTTGCCCCATATCATTAGTCGTTGACGAGCTGAAAATCATTACAATGTTATACATTTTTCAATGAAATGTAGGGAAAGTTTTGTTGGAGAAACGCAAAAGTCTTCGAGGAATTACCCTCTAGATGGTTGACATCTGTAGTCTGAGGTCTACTGGGAATGGTCATCGTGTTTGCGTTGAATAGTTTGCCCATCTGCCGTCGGTTCATATCTTTGAATCTGGATGAATACAGAAATTGTCAATTGTCATTCAGAAAACGCGCTGTAACATTGAACAAAGGGAAAGTTTCGCGCGGCTTATAGTCGGCATTATGAGCGTACAATTAATGCGCTGCATGCGCGGCGCGCGCGCCATGCGAACAAAATTATGCTGAAAAGTGTACTTTACACTAGTTTGAAACCTTCAAAGTGTCGTAATGCGAGCATTTATGAAGAGCGCGCGAGACGCGCGCGTAATTTACCATGTGGATCTCAGCGCAATCTTGACCGCGGTAATCGTGATTTAAAGGGTACACCCAAAATTGAATCTCCAGAACACTGCCAAATATCGATAATTGACAAGAATAAGGCAATCTCTCCTGTAACTGTCTCATGTCATGTCCAACACTATAGATAGGCGTGATATAGCGGTGTGTGTTGATTATACCGAATATAGACTCACTTTTGCTCATTCGATGCGTTTGTTAGTTGCTGTGTTCCTGCTGGGTACTCTACTTGGGCCTGAAATTGGGGATATATCAAGGTAAATGAAGGTAAGTTAATTTAAGGTAAATCGTGGCCTACATGATAGCCGTCAAGTATTTCAGTACATAATGACACATATATTTGACACGGTTCATATTACTCATTATACGATATACAAAATGCATATTGTAAACGTTATCAGTAATTGTACTTAATCGAGTTAGATCAAGAGTATTTCGCAGGCCTGGTATACGATATTCATTATTGCATGCGTTGCTATTGCTGTCGTTTCAGTACAAGTTGTTGTGCAAAAACTTCAACCTTCGCTTTTTTACCATATCGAAGGTGGATTCAACGATCGTTTGAGAATTTCTAACCATCTCCAACTCCCGACAAGATGTTTTCCCGTGACAAAATATCCGAATATTTGAGTAAAGAATGGAGTTTCGTAAACCTAGGTGCGTCCGTTGTGTTTCTCAGCGCAACACAAATGCTTATCCAGTTTACCACAATGATTTTCGCCGGGCAAATCAGTCAGGCCCACTTGGACGGCATTGGATTGTCCAATACTGTGCTAGGACTGACCGTGACCGCGATTTGTGTGGGGTTTTCGACCGTATTTGATACATATGGACCACAGGTCAGTTCGTCTGTCAGTGTGTTTGTCATCATGATTGATTTGGTTTTCACTTCTCAGAATTAATCTACCGGATCACAGATTGATCGATACAACTGATTCAAACACAGATTCACACACACACACACAGACACACACACACACACACACACACACACAGGTATACGGCTCACAACAGAAGAAGGAACTAGGGACAGTGTTACAAAAATGTCTGCTCCAGGGTGCTCTCCTCTACCTCCTACTCCTAGGCCCGTTCTTCAACGTTGTCCATCTCATCAAACTCCTCCCTACCACCTACGGGACAGCAGCGTCCAATTACACTTCGTCCAGTTCTCAGGACGGAATTGGACGGGAAGGGGAGGGAATTGAACAGGATTTCAGAGACGTAGCCACAGAGTTTTTACGGATGATGTCGTTGTTAGGGTACCTCGATTTCTGTATAATCCTGCTATCTCGTTATTTCGCCATCCAAAGGAAGGTTTATTTGGTATACGTGGTGTCGCTTGTCATGATTATTTCCCATGTTGTGTTCAACTACATGTTGGTTACAGTAGCTGGCATGGGAACCACTGGCATAGCCCTGGCTGCTTACCTAGGACGAGGAATGGTTCTGTCCGTGTGTGTGGCTCTGTGTCATCTCATGATAAAGAGGGGGACCTTCATGTGGAATGGGTTCACTTCGAGGGCACTACTCGGGTGGAAACCAATGTTTAAGCTAGGACTATCGGGTTGGATAAACGTGCTAGCTGAGATGGGCCTATTTGAAGCATCTGTATTCTGTAGTCAGTTCGATGGAACAACAGCACTCTCTGTAGTCATCATTGCCAATCAAATCCAAGGTCTGGTATGGTCGGTAACAAGTGGTATTTGTTGTGCATCCTCAACTCTCATTGGAACAGCCTTGGGCGGGGAAAACAAGAGAGAGGTCAAGCAATACATGGTATTCTCCGTTGTCAATGTTCTCACTGCATCAATCACCCTTGCGTTCATTGAGATCTGTCTGCAATCTTATCTAGTTGAGATATTCTCTCCAACACCAGAAGTGGTGACCTTGTTCAAGAAAACGTTCTGGATAGCCGTCATAATGGGACCACCGGACCACATTCAAGTCGTGCTAAACCGAGGAATACTCACAGCATTTGGGAAACAGAGGTTCATTGCAGTTTCCCTCAGCATCAGTTGTTATGTAGTCGGATTACCAATTATCATGGGCACAATATTCTTTACTGATTTCATTGTCAGTGGCATATTCATGGGATATGGAGCGTTTTTCATAGCAGCAATGGTGTCAGCAGCAATAAGAATCTCTCTGCTCAATATTAATGATGAAATTGAGAAATCTAAAGTCAGGGTAGGATTGTCGGATGAAGGAACTGGTAATGGAGATATGCATCCAGAAGCAGCGATAGGGATTGATAACCCAGCTTATGTCGAGGACGAGAATGAAGTGGTTTTTCCAACATTAGCTGATAATGAAAAGAGTCAGAAATGTGACAGTGAGGCGTCTTCCACTGCCCGGATTAGCAAGAGTGAAATACTGGAAATCAGGAAAGTTTTGATTGCATTTTCAGCTTCAGTAGCTTGGACAGTGCTCTTATCAGGCATTTCTCTGATTTGATAACCTTTGTCCTCTGACTTCATGTTGCGCTTCCTGGGAGGCAGCCTGTTACTTTAGTGCTTTCCAAGATTAGTGATAAGAAATATGATATCACGTTGAATTTGATAACTTAATTACCTCAAGAACACTCAGCGGTTGTATTTCATATTGATTTTTTGCCAGATGCAGAGAAAGTCATTTTCATCAAGTTTTCTTTGTTTTGTCACACTTTTTAAATTTTTAAACAACATACTAGGTATATTCTATGATGTCATATTATCCTTTAGGATGCGGATGAAAGAATGCCTCCAAATACAGCGCAAGTTCATTTTCCTTGGAATCCCAGTGATTTTCCTCAGTATAACCGATGTCTCCCTCCTGTTTGTAACTGTACTTTATGCTGGTAAACTAGGACAAGGGTATCTGAATGGGGTTGGACTTGCTAATACAATCTACGAAATGTGTCTTGTGGGTCTTTCGTTCGGGTATTCGTCAGTGTTTGACACCTATGGGCCACAGGTAAGAGTCAAAAGGAGCCATTATCTGTCTGCAGTCAATTGAATATTCCTGATCTATCATAAACTTCTAAAGAGGGTTCATCCTTCAAACTTTTCAGGTACTTGCATCGAAGAACAAACAAGAACTTGGAACAATCCTCCAAAAGTGCATCCTCCAAGGAGCCATGCTCTTCCTTATAGTCCTCGGCCCCTACTATAACCTTGTCCACCTAATCAGAGCACTGCCCGACAACTACATTCCAACCAATCACAGCAAAAATAGCACCGTGATACAACCGGATTTCGGGGAAATCCACAGGCACCTCCAAATGGAAGACTTCAGAGAAATAGGAGTCCAGTACCTCCGCATGACAGCACTGTTACCATATCTGGATTTTGTCTTGCTAGTTATGTCACGATACTTTGCAGTTCAGGGCAAAACACTCTTCGTGTACCTGCTCAGTGTTATAATGTTCACCACACACAACCTCTTCAATCACTATCTGGTCACAGTTCACGGACTCGGACTTAACGGTCTGGTGTTAGCATCATATTCTGGCAGGCTAGTATCAATCTCTGTCTCCATATTCATCACCGTGTATTTGGTGAGGAAGAAAGAGTTTATGTGGACTAGACCGAATATGCAGGTATTCAGAGGATGGGGACAGATGCTAAAGCTGGGGTTGTCGGGGTATGCTAATGTCATGGCTGAGGAGGGAGTATTTGAGATATCAGTGTTTTGCAGCCAGTTTGATGGTGCACTTAGCATGTCAGTAATTGTGGTTGGAACCCAGATTCAAGGTTTGGCATGGTCTGTAACCAATGGGATTTGCTTCGCATCAGCGACTCTCATTGGCACGTCCCTGGGCAGACAGAACAGGAGAGATGCCAAGTTGAACATGCTTTTCTCAGCGCTGAATGTCTTGGTTATTTCAGTTATAATTGCAGTTATAGAGTTCTGTCTGAAGGACGATCTCGTAACTCTCTTCACAAGTGAAACAGATGTTGTCAAGCTGTTCAGCGAAACATTCTGGCTCAGTGCACTGTTCATTCCTGTCGATCACTTACAATGTGTGCTAAATCGAGGAATTCTGACAGCATTTGGTAAACAGAAGTTCATAGCTGTGGCAATGACTGTGATTTGTTATGGAATAGGACTTCCTATTATCATTTGTGCAATATTCTTCACCGATCTCATAGTAAGCGGCATATATATTGGTTTTGCTGCATTCTATGTCTCCAGTTTAATAGCAGCTACAATTAGGATATACAAATTGAATTTGGATGATGAAATAGCAAAGGCAAAGATAAGGATATGTGAATCAAATCCCATTATATCTCATGCTTTGAACGATGGAGAGTTAGAGGGACTGTTGGATTCTCCAGGACCAGAATCATCCATAAGCAAGACTAGTATAGAACAATCAGAACACTCGACACCACTAGACCTTGACAATGGAAAAAAAGAAATAAGAAAAGTTCTACTCGCGATTTTTGCATCATTTCTTTGGTTTGTTACCTTGGTTGGAATATCATTTGCAGGATAAAGAGAACAAAGTGCGGAGAATTGAGATGAATATATATTATGTATAGCCTAGGGAGTTATCAATAGGAAGCTGTATAATTGGGAAAGGACATTGATACCGCGCAAAACGGATCGACCAAAGAAAATCAGGGCACACAGTGAATTTCTGAACATTTAAGATCCCTACCCAATAATACCGTTCCCTATTATCAAAGTGTATACAATATTGATATCTTACCTGGAGGTCTGATATTTCAGTTGGTTTAACAGGCAGGTCCCTCAGGAGGAGATGGATCTGTGAAACACTGGAATCCCTCAGTTTTACATTGTGTGAATCACACTGAAAATATCCATGATCATGTCATTCATTAAGCAAAAACAATGCAAGAGTGAAGTGATTTGAATTAATAGATGATAAATTGTTCATTTTTGGGTTTTAATATTTGAGTGTTTCCAAGCAATGACAAATGAGTTTCTCTTTGCCCAACCTCTATGAAATTAGTCGGCCGGGTGATAGATACATGTTGATTGCATCCTTTGCCGACACTCTTCCCTTGTAAACCGAGTTTCTTTGCTTCTTCAATAATGTACATCTGCTCCGGTCCTTCGAATGAACTTGGGAACCTTAATACCTGAATAATCAGGAGATTCATATGATATAAGAAGGTCAAATCCAATACAAAATATTTCTCAAAGCTCCTTCATCAAACAGCAACTTTATTCTCGTCTGTCCCACTCACCTCATCTTCATCATTCTCCTTGAACCAGTCCAGCTGTAACTTGACTGTTTCCTTGAAATCTGTACTGAGCGACTCCACTTCTGGTGAAATCACAGCAGCCGTCATCAGCACTAGCTATTAAATGTATAGGAATAATTAGCATTGGTCTACCAATACATCGTCAGTTTTAAATAATGAGTTAGATTAAAGCAATTTCGTCCAATATCACTTTGTTCATCGTTCGACAAAACATATATAATAAGCTCAATTTTGTTTCTATTATCGAAAAAAGAAGTGGTCTTACTTCTTTATTTCAAGTGAAAAATGGATATGTTTGTGTTATGAGAACATCTTTCTTTGCTACCAAACGATTGTTCTCAGCTGAAAGTTCGAAGTGCTCTTCATGGAACACGGGGCAGCTGGCAGTTTTCTCAAAACCTTGCTTTTTGAAGAAATTCACACTAGGGAAGTTCGTTTTCGAAATCTTCGCTGAGAATACAGTGATGCTTGGTATGTTCTTTGCAGCATACGCCATCAAAAGCCACAACATTTCTGAGCCGAACCCTAATGCCCTGTACTTTTCTTCAGCTACCATAATATTGATCTCTGCTACTTCTGGGGATGATATGAAAAACAAATTGATGTCTCCAACCATTCTTGAAATCTCTTCCTCCTTAGTCTGAGGAATAGATATTCCTTCAAGAGCAATGAAAGTTAATTTTGTCTCATCAACACGCCAAGATTTCTGCATTTCATACTCCTCTGTGAGTGTGAGCGGTTCCGAAGCAGTAAGATCTTGGAGTTCTTGATCCGACATCCAGGCATTGTACTTGACAACATGGTGGTCAGAGTATGGGACGAGCAGCAGCTTTTCACCAACTACTATACAGTTTTCATTGAGTTTCATGCTGTGTGTGATAAAACATATATTTCAGGTCAATTCTATTGATTGGATATAATACCTACCAGGCCCCAATTGAATCTAGATATAATTCTGTGAGACGCAACTTTTTATGAGAGTATGAGGCGTGTTTGTGACGTTAATATCTGCAAGCATTTCACTTTAAAAACTTGGATCAAATATTGCATGGATTTTTCTTCCACAATTTTCATTAACTATCGTTCAGATCGCAGCGCAGATTGTTTGTAGGCATTTCATTGAATAAATCATTTGCTGTTCATCCTCGTGATAAGGTATTTAAACTCTGTAACATGATTGTTTAATTCGGCTAGAATTGAAGAAATAGTATTTCACTGCAAAGCTTGTTTTGTTCAACAATAGAATTTTGACAACAGAATTAATTGTTAACCTCATGGTACGGCGAAATATGCTGACAATGACTGTGATTGTTCAATGTTCATAAACGTTAGGTATATAATACAGCAATTCAAATCAGGAATTATTTAGTGGATTGAACGCTTGCATAACGGTTTTCTTTTTATTCGAACTTGCATATGGTCTACTTTTTCTCAGCCACATTAGGCACACCACAAACTACATACAATCACTACCAGGATGCCTCTGAAAGCTCTCCAAGAATGCATGAGTAAGGAATGGAAATTCCTTAAATTCAGCATACCCGTGGTTCTTCTAAGCATTGCAGATGGCTTCATGTATTTTATTACCACCATGTTTGCGGGCAAAATTAACACAGCTCATATGAACGGTGTTGGACTTGGGAATTCAGTTATGAGTCTAACTGTTTCAGCATTCACATTTGGGTACTCTTCTGTTTTCGACACCTATGGTCCACAAGTAAGAATACTTCAAGAAAATTATATGGGCAATTTCCAATTTTGGGTAATAAGTTGACAGCGATTGTCACAAACCCACTGTTCAGGTACACGCATCAGAGAATAAAGGAAGGCTGGGAACAATCCTACAAAAATGTATGTTACAGGGAGCCTGGCTTAGTCTCATTATATCTGGTCCCTACTCCAACATTGCTCATGGAATCAGGGCTTTGCCAGCCGATTTCAAAGGTGATGTCACAGATGAAGATGACTTCAGAGAAATTGGGGTAAAGTTCCTATATTCCACGATCTTGTTAGAATACATGGACTATGTTTTGATCATGATGTCGAGGTACTTTGCCATTCAGGGTAAAACATCATTCGTATACCTAGTAAGCTTAGTCATGGTAACTTCGCATTTTTCGTTGAATTACATATTTGTTATGGTGCTAAAGTTAGGGTTCAGTGGACTCATGCTTGCAGCTTACGGGAGCAGATCAATTGTCCTTGTAGTTTCTATAGTCATCTCAGTTACAATGATAAAAAAGGGTGTTTTCGAATGGGAAGGCTTCACTTTTGAAGCATTCAGAGGATGGAAGCCAATGCTAAAGTTGGGATTATCGGGATACATAAACGTGGCTGCAGAGTGGGGTGTTTATGAGATAGCTGTGTTTAGTAGTCAATTTGATGGGTCACATGCCATGTCGGTCATTGTTATTTCAAACAACATGCAAAATGTTGTCTGGGCAGTCATCAATGGGATCTCCTTTGCCTCTGTGAATCTCATAGGCTCTTCACTAGGACAGCAGAACAAGCATGAAGTAAAGACAAACATGGCCTACTCAATCTGCAATGCTTTCGTTACTGGAACTATCATGTCTATCACAGAGTTTTGTTTGATGGCGACATTAGCTGGAATGTTTACATCTGAGCAGGCTATCATTGACCTGTTTGTCAAAACATTTTGGATCAGATTACTGTACTTGCCATTTGATTATCTCGAAGTTGTCCTGGCTAGAGGCGTTCTCACAGCTTTTGGAAAACAACGATTTGTGGCAGTGTCTAATTGTTTCGTATGTTATGGTCTTGGACTTCCAGTGATACTCTGTACAGTATTCTTCACCGACTTGGTGGTTTATGGAATATACATAGGATACACAATCTCAACCGTTGGGCGCTTGGCAGCAGCTGTCATCAGAATATCGACATTAAACTTGGATGAAGAGATACAGAAATCAGTGGACAGAGTGGAGGGGAGGACAGAGAGCTCACAAATCAATCCTGAAAATGAACTTATCCTGCCAAAAGAAGATGGTGAGGCTAAGTGGAAGGAGGTTAGAAATATCTTGCTAATTTTTGCAGGGACTATAATCTGGTGCGTGGTTTTACTCTATCTGTCCCTACAAAGGTTTACTTGAGTACACAATGTTCCATAATATTTCAATTTTAATCAACTTATCAGTTTATCATTCCACAAATCTACCAGACGCAAGTAAGTCAAACTGATCAAATTATATTTTCCTAGAAAATGTCTTCATACAAATAGAACAAACAAAACTCGAATAAATATAAAACTTGGACATGACACTGTACAAACTTCACAACCGATTACCTTTAAGATAAGTCAGTACAGTATATGATCATGCTTGCTGTAGATCCTTGACTTTCTGTATTTTCCTAGAATTTCTTCATTTGTCGTCATACCGGCCGTCAACGTCCATTTATAATTCGACTCTGGTAAATACAACTGATCCTGATCAGCGTATGTTTTGAGAGCCCTAATACTGTCTATTTCAAGACTGAAATCACCAGGTATCTGCTCATAGGGGAAGACACCGAGGGAGTAAAACCTCATCATGGGTGGTTTGTTGAGTAGCCGTGTGACTTGCTCATACTTGATGGGATAGAACCGATTGAATGGGATCTTGATGCGTTCCCAGTAAGGACCTCCCCGCGTGTGCATGTGTGCAACCCAAAACCGTGTACTCTCCTTCACCTCATCTCCACCCCAATTCCTAGCCCACACTTGGATCCGATACGGTCTGCCATCACCTCGGACACGGAATTCAAACTGTTGCCACCGGTACAGACGAGCACTTTTATCATAGTAGGACGGTGATGGATCAATCTTTCCCTTCATATGCAATCGTCCTCCTTTTGAAGTGGATAACTCAATCAGAGATCGACCACCCATCATGTTGTCGTCGACAGTGTAAAACTGATCCAAGTCCTCTTCACATCTGAATTTCCAGATGGGTGCTGCATCTTTTTCCTTGTATTTGTGTTCCACTATTCGCATGTCATACTTTTTCATAGGCAGAGTTTTACCAAGACCGGCTTTCCAGGTAGACCATTTGAAGAAAAGTTTCTTGTCGAAATTACGAGCAAGAACCATAATGGTTTAGGAAAGATGAAACGTTTACATCTAGTGTTACCTTCGTTTGACCATCACCTGAAAGGTACGCTGTGTTTATGATAACCGAAACTTGAAATAAAGTGTGATACAGTAGAAAGATCTATTTTATCTTCAATTGAAAAGGAAGAGTGAGAAGGATCAATCAAGCCACAGTATAAGAGTCAGGACTAAAATAAGTTAATCGTAAAATTGACGAAACTAAACGAAATTTAGAGTAAACCCACAGAATCAACAGTCAACAGGATAATCATTTTGATCTAGCAGCTCTCAACAATTTCTTCTTCAAATCTCGCTGCTTGTCTGTAAATGACTTCTTAGTCCGTTCTTTGATACCTCGTTTATGCACAACCATGAGGAAGGGCTTGTTCTTACGTTTATCAGCATTTGAGGAACTAGCAAATGGATCCATTTTCTCACGTTTTGGACCGAATGATTTTTTGTCCTTTCTTCCCTTTTTGATTGTTTCAAGTCGCTCTTCTTTCGTCATTTTCTTGTGTTTGGAGATGTGCTCGATGTTGGATGGGTTCAGGATGTCACCACCCTCCTCATTACGCTCTGGCGAGGCCTGTCTCTTTCCCTTCTTTTGTTGTTTTCCTGGGGGAGACGAAATAAAACTCCTGAAAGTCACCATAACACAGAAGGCACAATAATGACTAAAACAACAAATTCTGGGAACCCACCTTGCATCATCCACTCCAGTCTCTTTTCTTCAATCCTCTTGAAATCCTCCTCAGTCAATATCTTATCAGTCATCCACTCATCGGCTGTCTTCCTGATCTTGCTTCCCGTTGTTGATGTTTCCGAAATACTTCGAGCCCGGGAGTTTCTCCTTGATCTACTCCCCGTACTCGAAACTGAACTGGTTCGTTGTCTCTTGGCAGATTTGCTTCCTGCACTACCCTCTGACACGGTTCGCCGTCGTTTTCGGGATGATCCAGTGGATGAAATGGAGGAGTTGAGGCGTTTCCGTTTTGATCCAGGTTTTGAGGAATCTTCCTCTTCCTCTTCCTCCGCTTCCTCTTCCGAAGACGAGTCGTTGAGGAATTCAATACCTGAAAGAAAACATCCCAGGTTACAGGACGAAGTGAAGATAGAAGAAAGATGACTATACTCATTGATCCTTATTCGGATAGAATTCAGAAGGAAAGGGTCATAAAGTAGGCACCTACCAGGAATAGAGTCCATTGGTTTTGTAGCTCCATAGTCAAGAGCAGTAGGATCATTCTGCAAAGCTTCATCTGGACGCCCCTGTTTGGAGGAATGACATAGTCACCAAACAGTTGACCAACTACCTGCATTCATGAAAACATGATCTATGAGGCACACCTCAATTCAAACCTGATCAGCTTTAGCTAGGAGTGATCTATTAACTGTTCTGAAGAGAGAAATCAGTGAACGGGCTGCTATGCTTACACCTTTATCCACATGCTTCTTGTATTGTGCAAGATCCTGGGGGGGGTGTGATAAGTTATTGAATTCAAGTGTCTCGAAAACGCAAGTGTCCCGAAAATGCAAGACAAAAATGGATCTTTACCTGTAACAAATCCTTATCCATAGCTAGAGGACATCTTATACAAATTTCCCTCACCGCATTGATACCCACAGCCATCACCTCATTTGTCTGATGATCTGTAAATGGTGAAAACAGAAAATCATATAGATTTACACATGTTCAGAGATTAGCAATGTTCTTGTCTATAAAATGATTCACACGGAATAAGAAGCAAACCTGATATAAAGGTGTTTGCAATGTGCTTCAGCATAGGTTCGATTACATCAGGAGGCACCAAGGAATGTGATGCTTGAGCTGCAGCTGCCAACAACTTGGTGCAATGAACTTGGGAATGATTCAGATATCTGTGAAGGATTGTAAGTGAGAATAAATAAACTAACTAATAGAGAAGTATTATTCACTTCAAACTCAATAGGTAGTGATCAACCTACTTTTGAAGATATGGATAGAAATTGAAAAGGAAGAGCTGATGAACTCCAACAACTCTAGCAATGAGCTGTATCACCATCAATTTGATATCAAACTTTTCATTCAATCTCCCCAAATCTTTATACAGCTTCTCAGCAAATGTCTGAAATTGAAATAGGCGATAAGTTCCCAAGATAGCTGATACCTACTTTAGATGAATCTGTAAATTTATACCTGTGGGTCATTAAGAAGATGAATAGCAAGGAAAGATCCCTCAGGTTTCCTCTTTTTCTTTGATTCTTTATGGAGAATAAGTCGTGCTCTCTCCAACTTCTTCATTTTGTTCTTTGCTTTTTTTGTAACCTGAATTAAACAGTTGTTAAATGTTTACATAGGGTATATCCTTTCATTCATAATTTGATTCACAATAACCATACCAACCCCAGCTGTTTTCATGAGATTGTTGATTTTCTTAGCTTTTTCCTGTTTTTCATCATCTTCAGAAGAATCATTCTCCTCCCCTTCTGCTTTACTAGAATCATTTGACAGGAAGAATGTTAGAGCAGCAACCATAACTTTGTTGTTAGTAGATGAGCAACCATCTAGGGGAATAGCAATACATTTTTAAGAAGGAGCTTTAAGCATATTTAAGGTAATATATTAGACTTCATTACTGTATAGCTTACCTGCAATTATGTTCACTGTCTTTGAATCATTCCATACATGCTTCTTATACAATTCAATCATGATTTGAATAGCTATCTTAGCAGCTACTGGTGATGCTTTGAATAACATTGAATGGATAAATGCTTGAATGGCTCTGTTCATCTTATTGTTACTGTTCTTCAGATTAATGTTTCTTATATCAGTTATTATGTGGGTCTTTAGCATGTCACGAAGAAACTTGTCAGGACATCCTAACAGCTCAAAGAATAATTTCATCAAAAGCACAGGCTGGTACAAGTCTCGATTTCGCAGTATAATAAGAGATTTACAGATTATAATTCTTAGCTCTGATGGAAGAATGCTGTTGTGTTTTCTGATGAGATTCTCTAGCATTTTTGGGAACTCTTCATGGTAGACGGGATAGCATTTCAAACAGTGAGATACAAACATGATAAGTTCAGATATTTCATCATTCAGTTCTGATGAAGGAGACACAAAGAACAGAGCTATCTTTGACTTCAGATATTCATATTGTACAGCAAAGTCATCCTTGTATGAGGGTGGGTCCTTTCTGATTTGATTTTGAAGAGTTGCTAGACTTGCAGCCATCAGACATCAACATCAACTTTGGGAAAGTAAGTTCTTCAGAATACCATAAATTGTTAGTAAAATTAGGATAACCACTAATAAGTTATTATGCACAGAAGATTGCACAAGACTAAGAGTCAACAATGGAAATCGCAAACTGCAACTCTTAGCAATTGCTATAACAACAAACTGTATACAAACTTTATACTGCATTAATAAATAAACAAATAAATAAATGGGTAATGGTATTAAACCATCTCAATTCTCTAAAACACTACAAAGAAATTGATATTCCCAAATTAATTTTTCAAAAAGGAACTCTATGAATTCAAAATACTATCAAAATTAACGTGTATCGCAGTTATCGAATAAATTGCTTGTCTGCGATTAGCCCTGGTTTTGCGCGCACCGCTGACAATTACTCAATATGGCTGACCGCGCGGCTCGCGTGCGTGGTCAGAAGATCTGATCATGCGACGAGTGAAATAAAGTTCATGTCGTGACTTTGCTGCCGCGCTGAGTAGTGAGCGGCGCGGCCGAGCCGCGCGCCGCTCCCAGTGCTTATGATGCTAAGATACAGTATTTTGTAACTCGGTCAATATAAATAATGGACCCTGTCGAGAATTTCGTTTTGCGCGCGCGCGGCAAAGAATCATTCTCTGAAGCACGCGCAAGCCGGGCTGCGGCGGGCCGCTTCGCAGCTTGTTTCAGCGGTCCAGCATCGCCGAACAATATACAGGCCTTCGATGAAGGCGCGCACGCCGCGCGCAGGAAACGAGTCAGGTTACATCTGACAACTTTAGCTGTGGCTAATATCGTGAGGCAACGCGCAGCCTATGCAAATTTTCCGATTCTCATTGCGGAACTTGGACATCATAATGAATGCTAGATGAATGTTAGATGGTAATTTAATTCAAGAAACTTGTNTAATAAGTTATTATGCACAGAAGATTGCACAAGACTCAGAGTCAACAATGGAAATCGCAAACTGCAACTCTTAGCAATTGCTATAATAACAAACTGTATATAAACTTCATACTGCATTAATAAATATCAAACAAATAAATAAATGCATAATGGTATTAAACCATCTCAATTCTCTAAAACACTACAAAGAAATTGATATTCTCCAAATTAATTTTTCAAAAAGGAACTCTATGAAATTTAAAATACTATCAAAATTAACGTGTATCGCAATTATCGAATAAATTGCTTGTTTGTCTGGCGATGCTAGACCGCTGATGCAAGCCGCGAAGCGGCTTGCGTCAGAATAAGTTTGCGCGTCAGAATAAGTCAGAATAAGTTTGCGCGTCAGAATAAGTCAGTTTGCGCGTCAGAATAAGTTTGCGCGCGCGCAACGAAATTCTCGACAGGGTCTATCATCGATCGACAAATTGCTTGTCTGCGATTAGCCCTGGTTTTGCGCGCGCCGCTGACAATAACTCAATATGGCTGACCGCGCGGCTCGCGTGCGTGGTCACAAGATCTGATATTGCAACGAGTGAAATAAAATTCATGTCGTGACTTTGCTGCCGCGCTGAGCAGTGAGCGGCGCGGCCGAGCCGCGCGCCGCTCCCAGTGCTTATGATGCTAAAATACAGTATTTTGTTGCCGGATGTTATCTGTCCGCTGTTTCTTGCGCCGCGCGCAAGAAACAGTGGACAGATAACATCCAAAAATTATTTTCTTACTCAATCGATGATGGATCCTGTCAAAAATTTGATCGTTTTGCCCGCGCGCGGCACAGAATCATTCTCTGAAGCACGCGCAAGCCGCGCGGCCGGCCGCTTCGCAGCTTGCTTCAGTGGTCTAGCATCGCCGAACAATATACAGGCCTTCGTATGAAGGCGCGCACGCCGCGCGCGAGAAACAAGTCAGGTAACATCTGACAACTCTAGCTGTGGCTAATATCGTGAGTCAACGTGCAGCCTATGCAAATTTTCCGATTCTCATTGCGGAACTTGGACATCATAATGAATGATTTTATTTCAAGTGTGTCCTACTCATGAGAAATTTTCTCATTGTGGATTGAAATTATGAAATAAACCTTGTACTCTGTCCACGCTAGTATAACTCCAGGCTAGTATTACAGAAAATTGAAGGTTCTAGCTACTTAGATAACAAATCTAGATTTAATGATTATCTGAAAAGTCACCCCTATATTGCAAAGAAAAGGAGTATAAAGGTGGCGTTTTTTTCAAATGGCTGTGAATGTTTCTTTTCCCTGTTTCAGAGAATTGAGATGGTTAAATACCATTATCCTTTTATATATTTGTTTAAACTGTGCAACTCTGTAAAACTTTTTACATTCATCTTCATTTCATCTCCATTTCATCTCCATTCTTTCATGTACGTTTGTTGCTTTAATGCTGCTGGTTGATATATGTAATAGTGGTTATTTGTATAACTGAAAGCACGGATTTATAGTGGTTATGTCATTTGTTTTATTTATTCATTTCCATCTCCATCTGATCACTTAAGTCATTGATCTTGTTGATTCCTTGTATGCTCAAAGAAATCTAAGTCTCAGTGTTTGGAATCAGGTCCTTTAACTTTTTTTTATTTTATCCATCTTTTTACTTAATACATCTTTTTACTTAAATGGATAAAAAGATGAGCACAGCTCAAGGATCATGATTAGGGTGACATCAGAAATTCAATGTTCTCTCCAACCATTCACAACTGATAGACCAGTTTAGCCCATGAATTTTTCAGAAAATCGCCAATCCACTGACATCGATCCAAAATAATACTTACAGGTTATGTCTAATGAGCGTCAATTTGAAGAAAATGTCCAAGCACTTAATCTCCAGAAGACTGATATTGATGCAATTATGGAAATTCACAAAGAGCAGCCAAGTCTGTCTGCATATGAGTGCAAGAGAATACACAACATCAGGATGAATGAGAAGATGCTCCTTTCTCTAAACATTCAAAACAGCAAACCCATTCTCACAGAAGTTAGTCCAGCTCCTGTCAAGAGGAAGAATTGGGCATCAAAACCAAAATCAATCACACCCCTAGAGCCATCTCGAAAGTCAGCAAGAATTGCTGGGTTGGAGGCAGCTAATTACTCCTCTGAGAATGTAATCTATTCTAAGACTCCTGATCCAGTCAAAGAAAGGCCTGTGAAGGTCAAGAAGCTGAATTTTGATGATATTGTTGATGTAAACTCTGACTCTGCCAGTTCAATCCTGAAGGTGATGAAAAATGAAAAGACTTATGTAAAACAAACCAGTCACGATTCATCAGCTGCCTCTCAAAGATTGAGATCAATGACTATTGATGAAAGTCATATCTCAAAGATTTGTAAAAGTAGAATCTCTGCTTTGACTATCCACGGTGGAGAAAAGCTTCTTGTTGCTGGTGGCAGTAAGTGGGGAGAAGTGGGTCTGTTCATGCCTGGAAAAAACAAAACAACTATCAGACTGGAACCTCACTCAAACGTTGTTGGAGGCTGCCAATTTTCCGAAAACAGACTCTTCACGTCATCCTATGATGCATCTGTAAGGATGTTCGATGCAGAGACTTTGCAATTTGACGAAATTTACTCTGGCCTTGCAGAAGAAACTTTTTTCAGGGCATTGAGTGTGAACAACTCAAATGAGGTTATGGTCGCTAGTAATGATGGCCAAGTTGTGAAAATCGATGTCAGAGAGAATAATAAAATAGCCTCATACCCAGAGAAAGCTGATTTTGGCGAGTATGGTGCATTATGGGGGTTACAAGTGAATCAAATCGACTCAAACTATCTCATTACTTCTTCAAATAATGCGAAAATTGCTATATGGGATCAGAGAAACACACAGAATCCTGTTGATTCGAATGAAAGCCATTCCAAAACTGTGAGTAGCGCGAAATTCGATCCTGTTCGTGGGAAGAAGATTGTTTCCGTCGGTTATGATGATAGAATTTTCATTCTCGACTTTGAGAACAAGTCAAAACTAAAGCAGAGCAAGATGATCAGACATTTCAATAACACTGGACGTTGGCTTACTAAATTCCAAGCAAATTGGCATCCTTTTAGCGATGAAATTTTCGTCGTGGGTTCTTTGAATAGACCTCGATGTATTGAGATTATGAACACAAGTGGTGATTTAGTCACTTCAATAAAGAATGAAAGCTATATCGGATCTGTTCAATCTCTCACAGAATTTCATCCTCAACAGAACGTTCTGGTTTGTGCAAACTCTAGCGGGTACTGTAATATATTCAGAGATGCCAAATGACAAAGTTGCTATGTTTTAAGATATGAGATTTGATATTCCGTGTGCTTGGACTGTTGACCCTCAAGCTGCGTTTTTGACCCTCGGCCTCGAATGAGATGTTATAGTTTGATAATTGTATTGTTTCCATTGCATTGTTTTCCATTCCAAGTTGAGATAGAGTACACAGTGCTCGTTTTGAGTAAAAGGAAAATGTTTAAACTAATTTCGTTATTGACAGAATTTTTATACTTATTTCCCATTTGTAATTAATATGATGATGAAAAGACCATATGGCTTGTACTCATTTTAGCTTCCTTCCTTACACTACTACACTAGTCTTATCTATATTGAACTCTTTCTGTAGCGATTTATCGATAATACCACTCCATTATCTCACATGCAATCACACACTAGCGATTCCATGTCCAAGATTGGCTTCAGAAGTAGGAAGAGATTTCACAGAGGAATAAAAGACTTCTCACAGCTTGTTTATGGAAATGGTAAGTTGGATTTGATGATATTTATTTGGTATTTGACCAAAACCCCACTTCAGATATCGCAGAATGAAGCACCGCAGTTTCTCAACCAGCGAAAAGACGACAAGTTTCACAATTGTGACAATTGTGGCAATCTAGCATGTTTCTAGGTGCATAAACGTACGGCGCGACAATATGTCTGTAGAACGTCAGTACGAAAATGTTATTTTTCGCGCGCGCGCGGCTCAGCAATCTTTTGGCGCGAAATTTTTCTCCACATTTCATCTCGAGGGCGAAACTTCAGTGAAAAGTGATCGCGCGCGACAGCCAGGTAGAAGATAGATCACTTTTGTGTATTGTGAATGACTTGAATTGAACAAAGTTGATATTTAACCCATCAAAAATTTATTTCTGTTAAATCACAAAACTGATAAATCATATTATAAAAACGTTTAATCTTAAGAAAAAAAGTATCAATAATCAGTTCATCGTTGTTCAACAGTGGATAAATCCATAAAAACATGAATTAGAAAGTGGAAAATGATTCAAAAGCTTTAAAAACGTGGTTAAAATCCATCTCTAACAAGTTTGCTTAAAATTTAAAAGCTTATCCTACTATCTGGTATTAAGATGAGATTAAAAAACGAAATTGATGAAATACTCATGCAGTGTACGGATAACAGTTGGAATCGATTGTATCATAGATGTCTGGAGGCAGCATCCCGAGAGGGCCCATTCCCCGTGATAACTCCTGGGGCAGTGACAAACAATGAGAAAAACTTTCTATAGTTGGGAATATCTTGATCAAGTTGGGCGAAATTTCTGAATGTTGCAATCTGTGGGAGGTCACATTCATGATATAAAACTTACTCTCAAAAGGTCAGATGTCTTTATCTTTTTTGCGATTTTATCCTTCTTTTTCTCCTCTTCCTGTTGTGAAATCCCTCCCCTGAAAAACGCACAGTATCTCACTTCTGTAAGTGGATCGAGCATTACACACGACTTTCAGATATCATTTATCAAAATACGGTTCTTATAATGACCCATCCCTCATTCTGGATCAAGTTTACACTGCATTTTGTTGTTCCAATAACATTCAGTGTGGCCATTCAAAGCCCCTCCACCCCTTGGTTTATTGCGTCATCTTATGTCAACACTCAACAATCTCAACTTTAAACAATAGAAAACAAGGTTTTCAGTGAAAATGATAAACAGGAACATGGTCAATTAGGTTTTATTTAAGTTCAGTAAAAGGCAGTTCTGATACATCGTTAATCACACGATTATTTTGTTAAGCGGACTCAAAACGCATCTAGCACACCGATTTAATATCCTCAATATTTCATTGACCAACGTCCTCAGTTCTTTGTTATGTGTGTGTATATTCACATCAGGATATATTTCATTGTGTTTGGACTCACGTGGATGTTGGTTCTATATCATAGTTTGTGTTATCCTCCCTCGCCCTCTCCTCCGCGGTCATGGACTGTAGACTGGACGTTCTCATCATCTTCTTCTTCACTTTCCTGACAAGTCCCGATCTCAGACTAAATCAATATATTAGAAGTAGCACGTCCCAGAATTGATAGCTTTCCTGATTCCAGATTTACGAAATCTTATAATCACGAAAAGTGGCCACCTGGTGAGCCTCTTTTGCAAACCTGTAAGACCGGCGGAGCGATGCCCGGACAAAACTCCCCGAGGGATCAGGTTTCTTATAGATCAGATCATCCGGTATTGTCACCATAACCTCCTTCGGATCGCTCTCCCGATAACGGAAGAAATCTGAAACCGGGGATCGTATAGTAGGAAATGGTTTTGACTTTATTCACACGAAATTTCGACCGTGTCACGTTCAATGGTTTTGAATCGTTCGCATGAAGTTCATGGGTGAATTCTCGACTTTTCCCGCTCAAATAGTCACCTAAAACAGCGTTGCATCTCGATATCTTGTACGGTAGACTGAGAAGCTCGTCAATGTACTCCTGTATCTTATTTTGACAATTCAGTGCCCATCTTTTCGTTTCCAACGTCCACAACCCCCTCCCTGAGAGAAATTGTCAACCTTGTGGTTGTTATGGCAACATTGGTGACGTCACCTTGTGGTTGTCATGGCAACATTGGTGACGTCACTGTACACATGTGACATTACGGTTGCTATGGCAACATTTACCTGGTAGATATGGAATCGTACGTTCTGGTGAGGAGGGGTCTTCTCCAAAGTGGTCCAGTAACTTCATTTGTAAACTAAAATAAACTGCGTTACGAATTATCAAAACTTTGTCAAGGATAGGTCCTCGAAAGTTGGGTCGTCGACAAAAATAGATCGTCATCTATTCGATCTATTCGATCGCAAATTCACTCGGAGAATCCAATGGAAAATCAATGGAGCGTGTGTGACACAAACTGTGGCGATGCGTACCTGAAGAAGTTATCGTAGTTTCTGTAAACAACAGTTGTTTTACCAATACTCCACTGCACGTGCAACTGATACGTGTGCTCCTTCGATCGGAAAAAGTTGTTCTTGATCCGTGATGTTACCTCTGAGTTGCATTAATTGGAGTTGGGATATGACCATGAATTCGAAACCAAATGTAGTTGGGACGATCTTAATTTCCATGAACTCTATCGAGAGTGATATCAAATTTGGTGAAATTGAGAGGTTATGCGCCTTATATTTCCCAAATATGCGTATATTGAACGGATTCATAATTACCGACGATAACGGCTTTCTTGATGTAGAGTTCATCCAGCCAAGCTTCTTCGTCGGAATCAGGCGCATCAAACTTGGTGGGATCTTTCAGTCTTTGGTGTGTGTTGTGTCTGGGGAGCAGACTGACTAGTTATAGCGGAGAGAAGGGTCATTCTCACTAGATATGATGAAAATTGGATAGAGTCCAATATCGATGCCTCATTTCCAACCTATACATACGATGGAGTAGTAAAAAAGAGTGCTTTGCTCAACTCACTTCAACTTCTTCCGAATCGACCGTCTAATGCTCGACCTCGCCGTGTTGCCATGGCTACTTCTTTTCATTTTGAACGACATAACAACTTCTCATGACACGCGTTGAGGTGGCAACCAGATTTGGCAATGTTCCAATTATTGACACTAATATTTTGCCGCGTGTAGGAAATTCTGACGATTCTTATGGAACATTCCTGAATAACTAGTTGATTTAGTAATCACAAATGAATAGTAAATCTAATTTTTCAGGGCAAGGATCAAAAGATTAGAGATCTCGGAATTCGATGTCGGATATGACCCGAATGAAGTCAGGTGGGTCCTACAACGTTCCATATTTTGTTGAAATTTCGAACAAAATGCTAGACTGCTTTCGAATACAAAGCAGCCATCAAGCTACTTAAACGTGTCGGAATGTAAGTTCACAAAATACTGCATTATTTATGTGGCCATCACAAGTATGTTTGTGTGTCTGTCTGTGTAGTGTGTTTGTGTATGTTTGTATGTAAGAAACGTAATCATGTACTCGCATTTGAGTGTACCACGTTTTCATTCACCAACAACACTGAATACAAAACTGGGCACACAAAATACATAGAGATACCTACAACGGATACTCATTCTCCAATTTGTAGATATCCTCAGCTTTTGTTATGCCCACAATGGTGCTAACCGTCAATTTGTGTACGCATATCTTTTGTTAAAACACCCACACACACACACACACAAAACTTTGTGAAATTGTGGTGTGAAACAAAATTACTCTCATTTACGATTATTGCACAATTTGCGCTCACTACTCAACTACTATTCGCAAAAGTTGAGGGAGGGTCAATCGATGATAAGTTTCAATCGATAATAATGAACAAAATCTGATATCGAAATCAAGGAAAACAATCAGACGCAACGAATTTCGCTTTACTCCGTAAGCGAGATGTCTAAGATAATGAGTTTTAAAGGTGATAAAACATTTTACCGCAAGGTGAATGGCATATTTTCACAGTTAACGAAATCTGTGAGAAAATATAAGGTGACGTAATTATTGTACAATACTAAGTGAAATACACGTGAAATGAGGCCGTAAAACGAGAGACTTGGCAGTGTGTATAAATATATCATAGACTCTTGTATACAATGTACAATGTATAGTGTACACTATACATTACGTAGCGAATGAGCATCATGGTATATAGAATGGAGGAATACTCGATTAATTGTTANATTTGTAATTAATATGATGATGAAAAGACCATATGGCTTCAGGCTTGTAGTCATTTTAGCTTCCTTCGTTACACTACTACACTAGTCTTATCTATATTGAACTCTTTCTGTAGCGATTTATCGATAATACCACTCCATTATCTCACATGCAATCACACACTAGCGATTCCATGTCCAAGATTGGCTTCAGAAGTAGGAAGAGATTTCACAGAGGAATAAAAGACTTCTCACAGCTTGTTTATGGAAATGGTAAGTTGGATTTGATGATATTTATTTGGTATTTGACCAAAACCCCACTTCAGATATCGCAGAATGAAGCACCGCAGTTTCTCAACCAGCGAAAAGACGACAAGTTTCACAATTGTGACAATTGTGGCAATCTAGCATGTTTCTAGGTGCATAAACGTACGGCGCGACAATATGTCTGTAGAACGTCAGTACGAAAATGTTATTTTTCGCGCGCGCGCGGCTCAGCAATCTTTTGGCGCGAAATTTTTCTCCACATTTCATCTCGAGGGCGAAACTTCAGTGAAAAGTGATCGCGCGCGACAGCCAGGTAGAAGATAGATCCCATTTGTGTATTGTGAATGACTTGAATTGAACAAAGTTGATATTTAACCCATCGAAAATTCATACCTGTTAAATCACAAAACTGATAAATCATATTATAAAAACGTTTAATCTTAAGAAAAAGTATCAATAATCAGTTTATCGTTTTTCAACAGTGGATGAATCCATAAAAACATGAATTAGAAAGTGCAAAATGAATCGAAAGCTTTAAAAACGTGGTTAAAATCCTTCTCGAACAAGTTTGCTTAAAATTTAAAAGCTTGTCCTAACTTATATCTATCTGGTATTAAGCTGAGATTAAAAAACGAAATTGATAAAATACTCATGCAGTGTACGGATAACGGTTGGAGTCGATTGTATCATAGATGTCTGGAGGCAGCATTCCTAGAGGGCCCATTCCCCTTGATAACTCCTGGGGCAGTGACAAACAATGAGAAAAACTTTCCATAGTTGGGAATATCTTGATCAAGTTGGGCGAAATGTCTGAATGTTGTTGTAGGAGATCACATACATGATATAAAACTTACTCTCAAAAGGTCAGATGTCTTTATCTTTTTTGCGATTTTATCCTTTTTCTCCTCTTCCTGTTGTGAAATGCCTCCCCTGAAAAACACACAGTATCTCACTTATGTAAGTGGATCGAGCATTACACACGACTTTCAGATATCATTTATCAATAAACGGTCCTTATCTTGGCCCATCCCTCATTCTGGATCAAGTTTACATTGTATGTTGTTGTTACAATAACATTCAGTGTGGCCATTCAAAGCCCCTCCGCCCCCTTGGTTTATTGTGTCATCTTATGTCAACAATCTCAACTTTAAACAATAGAAAACAAGGTTTTCAGTGAAAATGATAAACAGGAACATGGTCAATTAGTTTAAGTTCAGTAAAAGGCAGTTCTGATACATCGTAAATCACACCATTATTTTGTAAAGCGGATTCTAGCACACCGATTGAATCTCCTCCAACCTCAATATTTCATTGACCAACGTCCTCAGTTCTTTGTTATATATGTGTGTATATTTACATCAGGATATATTTCCTTGTGTTTGGACTCACGTGGACGTCGGTTCTATATCATAGTTTGTGTTATCCTCCCTCGCCCTCTCCTCCGCAGTCATGGACTGCAGGCTGGACGTTCTTATCATCTTCTTCTTTACTTTCCTGACAATATAAGTCCCGATATCTCAGACTAAATCAATATAAGAATTAGTAGGGGCTAGAATTGATAGCTGTTCCTGATACCAGATTTACGAAATCGCGAAAAGTGGCCACCTGGCGAGCCTCATTTCCAAACCTGTAAGATCGGCGGAGCGATGCCCGGACAAAACTCCCCGAGGGATCAGGTTTCTTATAGATCAGATCATCCGGTATTGTCACCATAACCTCCTTCGGATCGCTCTCCCGATAACGGAAGAAATCTGAAACCGGGGATCGTATAGTAGGAAATGGTTTTGACTTTATTCACACGAAATTTCGACCGTGTCACGTTCAATGGTTTTGAATCGTTCGCATGAAGTTCATGGGTGAATTCTCGACTTTTCCCGCTCAAATAGTCACCTAAAACAGCGTTGCATCTCGATATCTTGTATGGTAGACTGAGAAGCTCATCAATATAGTCCTGTATCTTATTTTGACAATTCAGTGCCCATCTTTTCGTTTCCAACGTCCACAACCCCCTCCCTGAGAGAAATTGTCAACCTTGTGGTTGTTATGGCAACATTGGTGACGTCACCTTGTGGTTGTCATGGCAACATTGGTGACGTCACTGTACACATGTGACATTATGGTTGCTATGGCAACATTTACCTGGTAGATATGGTATCGTACGTTCTGGTGAGGTGGGGTCTTCTCCAAAGTGGTCCAGTAACTTCATTTGTAAACTAAAATAAACTGCGTTACGAATTATCGAAACTATGTCAAGGATAGGTCCTCGAAAGTTGGGTCGTCGACAAAAATAGATCGTCATCTATTCGATCTATTTGATCGCAAATTCGCTCAGAGAATCCAATAGAGATCAAACTGTGGCGGTACGCACCTGAAGAAGTTATCGTAGTTTCTGTAAACAACAGTTGTTTTACCAATACTCCACTGCACGTGCAACTGATACGTGTGCTCCTTCGATCGGAAAAAGTTGTTCTTGATCCGTGATGTTACCTCTGAGTTGCATTTATTGGAGTTGGGATATGACCATGATCTCGAAACCAAATGTAGTTGGGACGATCTTAATTTCCATGAACTCTATCGAGAGTGATATCAAATTTGGTGAAATTGAGAGGTTATGCGCCTTATATTTCCCAAATATGCGCATATTGCATTGAACGGATTCATAATTACCGACGATAACGGCTTTCTTGATGTAGAGTTCATCCAGCCAAGCTTCTTCGTCGGAATCAGGCGCATCAAACTTGGTGGGATCTTTCAGTCTTTGGTGTGTGTTGTGTCTGGGGAGCAGACTGACTAGTTATAGCGGAGAGAAGGGTCATTCTCACTAGATATGATGAAAATTGGATAGAGTCCAATATCGATGCCTCATTTCCAACCTATACATACGATGGAGTAGTAAAAAAGAGTGCTTTGCTCAACTCACTTCAACTTCTTCCGAATAGATCGTCTAATGCTCGACCTCGCCGTGTTGCCGTGGCTACTTCTCTTCATTTTGAACGACATAGTAACTTCTCATGACACGCGTTGAGGTGGCAACCAGATTGGGCAATGTTCCAATTATTGACACTTATATTTCGCCGCGTGTAGGAAATTCTGACGATTCTTATGGAACATTCCTGAATAATTAGTAGATTTAGTATTCGCAAATGAATAGTAAATTTAATTTTTCAGGGTGAGGATCAAAAGATTACAGATCGCGGAATTCGATGTCTGAAATGACCCGAATGAAGTCAGGTGGGTCCTACAACGTTTCATATTTTGTTGAAATTTCGAACAAAATGCTAGACTGCTTTCGAATACAAAGCAGCCATCAAGCTACTTAAACGTGTCGGAATGTAAGTTCACAAAATACTGCATTATTTATGTGGCCATCACAAGTATGTTTGTGTGTCTGTCTGTGTAGTGTGTTTGTGTATGTTTGTATGTAAGAAACGTAATCATGTACTCGCATTTGAGTGTACCACGTTTTCATTCACCAACAACACTGAATACAAAACTGGGCACACAAAATACATAGAGATACCTACAACGGATACTCATTCTCCAATTTGTAGATATCCTCAGCTTTTGTTATGCCCACAATGGTGCTAACCGTCAATTTGTGTACGCATATCTTTTGTTAAAACACCCACACACACACACACACAAAACTTTGTGAAATTGTGGTGTGAAACAAAATTACTCTCATTTACGATTATTGCACAATTTGCGCTCACTACTCAACTACTATTCGCAAAAGTTGAGGGAGGGTCAATCGATGATAAGTTTCAATCGATAATAATGAACAAAATCTGATATCGAAATCAAGGAAAACAATCAGACGCAACGAATTTCGCTTTACTCNACCCACCCCCAGTATGATAAGGGTTAAAGGTGATAAAACATTTTACCGCAAGGTGAATGGCATATTTTCACAGTTAACGAAATCTGTGAGAAAATATAAGGTGACGTAATTATTGTACAATACTAAGAGAAATACACGTGAAATGAGGCCGTAAAACGAGAGACTTGGCAGTGTGTATAAATATATCATAGACTGTTGTATACAATGTACAATGTATACTGTATAGTGTACACTAAATGCATACGTAGCGAATGAACATCATGGTATATAGAATGGAGGAATACTCGATTAATTGTTATCAAAACAAAGAGTGGTAGTTGGCATAAAATATCCAAGTATACAATGCTTCAGCTATACTAAAAGTACGTGCGTATAAGAATCACACACACAAGAGATGAGATACGGTCACTCAACTCACAATGGTTCGGACATGTGGACTGAGGAATCACAAACATACAGACACACAGTACACACAGTATACACACAGACACAGACACATACACACAGACACAGTACACAGACACACACAGTTACACAGACACACAGTACACACACAGTACACACACACACAGTCCACACGCTATCTCTCAAAAGGAATGGGCTACAACCGCACTGTAATCTAGGTAATCTGACCCTTATGAGGTTATGAAGAGAAAGGGGGACCTTTTAAAACAGCGTGGGAGGGAAATGTCATGTTCATTATCTAACATGTATAGGAATTAGGAATGTGTGCGTCTGCGCTCTCTGCAGTGTGCGTCTTTGTTCGACCAAGCGTGTGAGTGTTTGCGCGTATACACGTGTGAGTGTGTTCGAGTAAACACGTGTGAGTGTTTGTGAGTATACACGTGTGAGTGTGTTCGAGTAAACACGTGTGAGTGTTTTTGCGGTGCATGATAAGGAAGTCTACCGAAAAAAGAAACTCTACCAACTTGCTACCGCATAAACGAGCTCGGAATTCTAGAAAGTCAGAGTGCAAAGCACACTACAATAGGAAGAAAAATGTTAGAAACTGATTCAATAATGTTCTTAAATCACCCTTACCATGATGCACTAGTTAATCTAATAAATGCTGGGATAAGGACAAAATGACATTACATTAGGACTTTTCAAGTCTCTATATTTTCCATTTTCACCACTCGATGACACGGTGTGAAAAATGTTATCAGTCTACTTAGGACAATGTACTCTGTAGTGTATAATATTGTACAGTACACGCGTGTATTATGTATAGGTCAGTGTACATTGTACATGTGTAACCTAATATCTCCTCTCATGAGAACCTAATGAGAAGAGACATTGAGTATGAGAGTGAAACACCATGGGAAAACTAGAACAAAAGAACGGGATTCAATGAGTAGAGAGTGTTCGTCTAACAATAGCGGATTAGGAGCGAGGGAATTAAAGTTAATCACCAACCTCATAAAAATCGAATATGTACCACCATTCTTTGTTCAATGTGCACTCTAAAATTAGCAATACAAATTTCAGTGCCCACTGGTTCCATCCGAGGACCTTAGACTCTTCAGAAATTAGATATCAAGCTCTTAAATGAACGAACCAGGACGCAGAACCAAAGTGACCAATCACCGCTTGTCTATCCGCTCTTATTATGTAAATTAGGTCAAAGAGATGCATGTATCATCCATCATGAACCGAAGCTTGTTTGCTATTTGTAATGTTATTCATATCTGTTGATATTTACACGCGCAGTGCTTTAGTTCGAAACACTCTCAGCCGTCTGGATCCATCATACAACACAAACATCCGCTATGAAAAGTTGACACAAAAACAAACACCTTCGCAATGAAAAATGAACAACAAGCGCCAATAATCGTAGCATAACAATAGGAGTGTACATATATATATTGTGAAGTATAGCCTGTTGTCTGTTACTCTGTGATAGTGGATGTATGACCGCATCAAATTTGTTACTGGATGATTAGGATGGATGTTATTGTGTGTATCGGTTTGTAGATGAGCTGAACTTGGTGAGCCTGATCAAAGGGAGGGACACAACGAATATCCGTAACGGCTGACGGATTATGAATTTTGGGGAATGACAGTTCAGGGTGGTGATTAAAATGGGGTAATATTTTAGAAGCTATTCTACAAATATGACTCTTATTATGCATGGCAATTAGTAGAACAGCAGTCATATTACCCTCTTCCATGAGGCACAATGAACGCATAATATCCCTCCAAGCGAGCGCATAAATGAAGAACGTTTATGAAGGAGCAGTAGCAGGAGGAGCAATAGCAGAGTTTATAGAGGAGCAATAGCTGCTGCACTTGGTTTTGTTTACCAGGCAGTTTACGAAACTACTAATTTGCAGATACTTCTCCTTTTGTTATCCATATTCCAACAGACAGACAAACACACGCACACATACACACACATCCATACACACAGACACAAACCGACAGACATGGACACAAAACACAGCTGGTGCCTGTATCACAATGATTTGTATCTTACTAATAACTGAGACCTCGCACAGGTGAGCAATGATCGTAGAGGTGGTCTGATAGACGCCAGTAAACACCTTGACACCACTTGATGATAACAAAACTCGGAAGAATGCCTCAGGGAAGCGAGATAGGGCCAAAATTNTAATTTGCAGATACTTCTCCTTTTGTTATCCATATTGTAACAGACAGACAAACACACACACACACACAAACACACACGTGCACACTGCACACACACACATACACATCCACACACACAGACACAAACCGACAGACATGGATACAAAACACAGCTGGTGCCTGTATCACATTGATTTGTACTAATAACTGAGACCTCGCACAGGTGAGCAATGACCGTAGAGGTGGTCTGATAGACGCCAGTAAACACCTTGACACCACTTGATGATGACAAAACTCGAGAAAATGCCTCAGGGAAGCGAGATAGGGCCAAAATTCGACCAGGAATCGATTCAGCGTCCAAAAATACCTAGGAATACATGGTAGTTTCATAAAGATTGCACAAAAAATTTTCTTCGAATTTCTGAGCCGAGCATCGGTAGAAAATGAAGTGAATGACTCCACACTTTTATACTTCATTTTTGAACGTCTGTAATGAAGTCTTAAACGGCACTTATGACACTAATTTTCCGCCAAATCATCTCTCCTACTATCACACTACAAATACCAACCCTCGTTATGATCATGTAGTGTTCATACCTGCCGTGAAACCACGCCCAATTGACGATTTCTCTCCCCTGGGAAGCAAACGCTACAAAAACACGAAAATCAATGGGACACACTATGGCGAAAAACTTTTTTTCAGTAGATATACTCGAGAATAGTGTTCCTGGCCTATTTTTCGACGTTGAATCCAAATCTGAAGGAATTTTAGGGCTAGCTCACTTGGAAATCGGTTAAAATTCCATTTTCTTCTTGGGTATGTGGTTCAAAGTAACAGAACGAATAGCTACTCAGGGGAGCGAGATAGGGCAAAAATTCGACCAGGAATCGATTCAGCGTCCAAGAATACGTAGCAATACTTGGTAGTTTCATGAAAATGGCACAAAATTAAGGAGAAGGTTCTGCCCTGGACTTTTAGTTGAGCTCTCAAATTACCCTGACATCAATTTCTACCTGTTTTGTTTCTTCTTTAACACGAGTTCTGTCCCTTTAATCTTTCCAAAGGCTGACAATGCCAACTTACACTGCCCTTTGACATGCAGTGGCGATTCTTTTGGTCAATTTTGGCTGTCCTATGTCTTGGCATAATGAGCAATTCTCATTTAGATGCTGTATTTTCACTGTACAACAGTGATAACGTCATACGATGGTTTAGTGTAACGTAATCTCCATTTATGTTGTACTGAGCTCCTATGAGGTTCGTGTGTGTGTGTGCAGCTATTATAGTAGTTGTTCATGTAGTACTTCACAACATATACTCCAATATAAACCATGCTACTGCTCCTTCATAATAATTATAGTTCTACCCTTTCCTATCGACATTACCTCCAGTTCTCTGATGTGATTGAGACACCCTCATGTCCTACTACTCCTTCACAAACAATATTGTTCAATTGTAGTTCAATAATGAACCCAGTGTATGTGTGCTGTCACAGCACACACACACACACACACACACACACACACACATATTGTCGCATGAACTTGTTGATTCGGAACAGAAGGTCTCTCTCTAATTCCCCTCCTTCCTCATGTTGCTACTGTTATTGGGTAATTCGATCGGTAGTCAAGGACAACGGTCACAGTTCTGTCATAATAATGCTGACCGTGATGTTTTCCAACTGTCTCATTTCATAACGCGCGGTTGTTTTTGAATTGTTTGCAGAAAAACACGTTCGAATTAGAATCCTCCCTTCTTCAAACCGGCAAACCAACCTAGGTTTTCACTGTTCACCCCTAATGCTTGTCCACTATTCAGCAGGGTATGTTGGGATCTGAAAGGTAGTCTTGACTCGTGAGACAGAGAGGAGGATTCCAAGACCCGCGAGTAGACACCCGGCGACCCGCAGTGCCCATGTCGGAGAAGGAGGGGTCCCTTTGCGCGGGTTGTGACAAACCGATAGGTCTCAGATGGATCGTAGCCATGGACAGGAAATGGCACAAGTCATGCTTCTGTTGTGACTCATGCAGAATGCCAATAGACTCCAAGAAATCCTTCTTCTTCGAGAAAGGTGAGAATTAATATCCACGATCTTGTTGTCCCCCCTGGCCTTAATGAACAGTACTTTCAAATTGCCATCTACTTACTCTACCTATACCTCCTCATTTAAACTACAATCCTATCCTTAACTTTCACAAGAACGTTTAAAAATAGTACTTTGAAACAACAATAAATTCCATTCCATCTAAACAAAGCAACTATTTACAAAACACGTTTGCTCGTTTCAACGTTCTGAATTTAGAAGTTCTTCCTTGAAAGGCGGAAACTACTCAAGCTACTACTCAAATCATAATCATGAAAACAGGATCTGCTGCGTTCCCTCCTCAATTTGATCCAATGAAAGTAGCTTTCTAGTGTTCTCAGATGTTGCTCATATATTCCAAGAAGTCTCTCATCCATTTCCAACTCGGATCTTGAAATATCATGTACAGTTTGTGTACTGAACACCTGTTACGACGGAAAACTTTTGTTGTGTCTGCGTGGTTGTACATGGTAATTGCAATGTCACCGGAATTGCATAAATTTCCTGAAATCTTGGCCGTCATATGAGATGACCACAAACTTCTCAGTGTTTATAATTACACGTTGATATGATTAATTATGCGTTTGTATGTTGATTTGTTTGTATGCATTCATGTTTGTATGTGTCACGTGTGCGGTGTGTGTGTGTGTGTGTGTTTGTTGTTGCATTTTCCGCCTATTTTCTGTTTGTGAGTTATGTCTATATGTCTGTTTGTGGGGTTGTTTGTGTGTATGTGTCTATGTTTGTGTGTTTTTGTCCCGGTGTTTCTGTGTTCATCACAACTTCCCCCCTATCCTCACATTCCTTTTCACTTTGTAATATGATGATGATCCTTGTACGTATGAGTGTGTGTGGGGCCCTATGTTGCATGATTTGATGATTCGTCATCATTGTCGTCCTTTAGATCATACTTGAGGCGTGATTTCTGCATTGATATTCCTCCTTTTGCTAACTTACACAGTCAAATTTTGCATTTCCTTGAATCCTCCTGTTCCCAGGGAATGTTCATCTAGGCCGTCGTACCAAACATGAATGTACAATGTACAATGCGCAATGTACAATGTACACGAACACATCCCGATTACACACATGAATACCTGCTGCACATTATCATGCGTCACATACATGACCTACACTTCCGATAACGTCATGATAAGGAGTTGTCATGGTAACGGTGTATGTCATGGTAACTTTCTCTCTCTCTCCCTCTGTGATTAATCGCCAGTAACTACAGTCATCGCGGGTATGACGTATAGCTTTTATGGGTTTTGTCAGTCATCAAACACACACATATGAGTGTGTTGCCTTGCTCTACATTCATTCATCAACACACAAACATACACAGCTCAGGGTCACACACAACACAACACATATCGATCTTTGTTCAGTCCAATCTCATTCCTTCTTCTGATCAGCGTGCTAGCCGTTGACACATCTCTCTCTTCGTTATAACGCTGAGTTATTTTTGTCAGTTTCTCAGTATTTCCACTTCATGGTACTACCTTGTTTGCTCTGGATTTAGAGTGACTGAGGCGTGATTATAACTCAATTTACCCCCTATCTCCCTGCATTTCCTGCGTGATAGTGATATAGTCACACCGTGCTAGTCACAAGGAGTGAAAATGAATTTCTACCATAATCTTATACGACTTCCATGCCATATCCCCTCCTCTCTGGAAATTCATAATCGTGTGGAATGTGAAGCTGATTTTACCATCAGATCGTTCCTTTGTTCTTTGTGATGTTTCTTTTTCTAGTGGGGTTATGAGAAAACTTATGATGGCATTTCATGCTGAGATATCGTAAGGCTTCATTGCTTTTTAAAGTTCTCGCTAAGATTGTTCCTTTATGCAGTGCTCCGATGCTTTTTTGCGAATCCAGAGAGATATTAAATGAGTTGTTTTGTTTCAGTATAAATTGAATAGCATTATTCTCGCATCCATTCTGATATGAGTATGGATGGAATAACGAGCGCGCGCGCGGCTCTCTACTTCCCACTCAATGTCTCCTTGTGAAATGTTATTTGCACAGCGGTGGGATGGCCGAGTGGTCTAAGGCGCTACGTTCAGGTCGTAGTCAACTATGTTGGCGCGGGTTCGAATCCCGCTCCCACCTCAACTTTTTCAATTTTGAAAATATATCGATTTCTTCTCCCTTTCATCCTTGACATACCTCTCCCCTGGTTGCTCATATATAGAAACTGGATCATGGTGTCAACGTGTCCCGCTTGTTTTACCAAGATTGAGGATCAAAGTTGGGTGGTGTACTCCAATGCGAAGTACCACACCCGCTGTTTTACCTGTAATGCATGTGAGAGGGGTATTGGTCCTGATGAGGTCTTCAGACACAACGGAGGTAGAGAAACCTCTGTGAATTAGCGCAAACCTAATTGCACCGATTAAACCCCAATATCCTGATTCCTGGACCTTCTACCCAATTACCCGGAGCCCAGAACCTCTTCTTTCACGTTTCAATTCAATGGGGTGTCACTTGTCATGTGTGTTTGAAAATGTTCCTTTTCCAGGTTTGAGAACTTGTGTTGACTGTGCGAAGAAGGAAGACCCTAGTATCGGAGAAGACAAGTATGTACCCAAGACAACCACACGCTGTAGGATTCATCCACTTCCATGATTTTAACAGTTCATCCACTTCCATTATTGTATCAGTTCATTCATCAGTGTTCTTATCAATAAATCCAAAATGATGAATCCAAAATAATCATCCAAATTGAGAAGTTACTTCTATCTTCCCTCTCAAAATCCCCTCCTCATCTAATATTTCAGAGTGTGTTACGGGTGTGACATTGCCATTGACAAGGCATGGGTGATTGGACTGGATCAGAAGTGGCATGCTGAGTGTTTCACCTGCTGCGAGTGTAAACGAGTTATCGATCCCACTGAGCGTTTCTACCGGGTACACGAATAATGACTCTCATTCTGTAACCCCTTTTCATCCCCGGTTTTGACGAACAAATCCTTTTGTTTCCTTGAATCTTTCCACGGCATGGCATCATCCTTCATAATGTGTGTCTAACTCACTTTTAGGGTCGGTTAATCTCATCTTGTGCCCCCCTCTCTCTTGACATGTGACAAATCTAATTTCCCCTCCCTCCCCTCCCCCTCCTTCTCAACCAAAGAGATAGGAAGAGGAAAGTGTTACCCCGCTCTGTACTCTGTTTTGTTTGTTCAGGAATGTTTCCGCATGAGGATTTTTTGTTCCTCTGTTCTCCTTTCGGTTTCATGACCGATGCCAGAGTGCGCGCTTTTCTAGATGATAACCTCTTTTTGTGACCCATTTGGTGACTCATTTTGGGCCATTTCCAGCCCCCACTATTTAACATCTCTTCTCCCTCCTCTGAAGGTCGAAGTTGAGGGTAAGATCGTACCCAAGTGCACCGATTGTCGGACTGTTACATCAGGAATGGCTTCTCTTGATATGAAGTAAGTGGGACTAATCTCTTGGGACACATTCCGTACTCAAACTAAGATTTTACTCCGATCTCAAAAACGATGGATTCGTTTACTGTCGCACCTGAAATTACCCTATTTCTCTTTTGATTTCTTCCTGCTTCACTCCCAATCTCCTCATTCCCGTACGACAATATCGAACCGTTTCCCATCATCATCTCAACTCAGACATCAGGGGTTTCTCTTTGCTTCTCCCCAAAACTTCATTCGATAATCTCACAACTACCACCATCACAACCATCACCTGTACTAACTCCACTCCGAGATCAGAATTCAGGGGTTTCTCTTTGCTTCTCCCCCAAAACTTCATTTGAGAATCTCACAACTACCACCTGTACTAACTCCACTCCAGAGATAAGAAATGTCCGGGCTGCAATGAGGAGATAACCGGCTCCTGGCTGACCGCGATGGATGCTCACTGGCACAAGACGTGCTTCACATGTTCCCACTGTGATCAGTCAATTGTGCAGAAGAGCTTCATCGTTAAAGACGGTACGTACTATACAGGTGCTATACAGGTGCTATACAGGTGCTATACAGGTGCTATACAGTATACAGGTACTATACAGGTACTATACAGGTGCTATGCAGGTACTATACAGGTACTATACAGGTACTATACAGGTGCTATACAGGTGCTATACAGGTGCTTTAGGTATAGGGGATGTCAACGTTCGCAGCGCCTGGGGGATCGAAAATGACCATGGTTACTGGCTACATAATGTGATATAGTCGTGAAAATGCACGCATACCACACGTAATGACCGGTGACTGGTCACGTGACTTATTGACTTGTCACGTGACTTGTTGACTGGTCACGTGACGTATGGTTTCCGCTAACGATCACGTGACTAACGTTAAACAGATAAGCCGGTGTGTATGGACTGTAACAACGAGCACTTCCGACGGAGGTGCAAGGTGTGCGAGCAGCCCATTGAGGGGCAGAGCCTGATCTACGAGGATAGTGCTTATCACTACAGCTGTGTCAAGTGTTACAAGTGCGGTGAGTATACTCCTCCAACCCCTCCCCAACCCCTCCCCGGCTCCCCCAACCCCTCCCCC
>CAMPET010000237.1:26369-55432 GCA_946803715.1 Beroe ovata | reverse complement strand
CACACACACACAACACACACACACACACTCCCAATGACTAGATGTGAGAACACTCATTTGTGGCACGTGGAGAGCTAGGATTTTGGTCGGTATTTGGAAATTTCACAAGGGCAGGGTCCTCTGCGAGAGGAGCGACTGTGAAAAGTAGACTACTTAGAGAATTCCACCGCGACCTCCCATTGGTCAATGTTGATCACGTGTCGGCAATCCTGCTCCCTGATTGGCTAATCGTGATCTCCGCCTAGGCTGTGAAATGAGACACTTAACTATGTTATATCAATTATAGAGCTAGAGCAATGACAAGGACGTGTGGGTATGCCTTTGAGAGAGCGCAATGTCCTGGGAGTGGGGAGTTGATGGTGGAGTCTCCAACACCAAATGCACATATTTCTATTAAAATCCAGGATGATCGCACACATGGTCGGAATTTCGTGAAATATGATTTCTCATCTCACACACCTATACAGGGTTAGAATGGTTGCCATGGTGTCACGTGACTGGTGACATCACGTTACCACGTGCCACCAAACACTTGCTAACTGCACGTGTTACGGGACTCCTGTTCACCCTTTGTGCGTCTGGAAAATGCCAGACTCCAAAGGAGGGAGTTGTCTGACGATGGGAAAACGATCCAAATTGTGTGAATTTTGGGACACAAATTGTGCTGGGAGGGGAAAGGGTGGAGAGGCATGACCTGCTGTTTGGAAAATTGCATTTGTTAATCATAATGAGTGTGTGTGTGTTAGGACATGGGTAACAACCTTCAGATTTGTGAAATTACAGCATTCCCCCGCTAGATTCTCCACCTCGTTTGGTTATGTAAGACAGTGGGTTATCATGCTCGTTGATTATGATGATTGGTTGATAAGAGGGAGAGATCTAAAAATAGATTGCATCGTTGATTGAATCCTGTCAATCCCATGTCAACAGGGTGGGATCAGTTGTCGAATATAGTGGTTCCGCGTGTGCTCATATCCAATGAAGTGTTAACGCCATCATGCGGCGATGATGAATATCCTGACGTGGAAAAATCCACCTGCGGTTTTCCTGTTCTTCCAGTTTAGAACCACCAATTCTTTTTACCTCAAGGGGCCCCGGCACGCTCCTCAGATTCCCCTGAACCAGCTGCATGTGTGTGTGTATGTGTGTGTGTGTGTATGTGTGTGTGTGTCACAAGTCAATGTGACACCTCTCCCTCTAAACTACAGTGCTCATGCTCACACACTATACGCCATGTGTTTTATTTCGTGGGGAGAGGGGATTTGAGATGTCAATTGACCAGTTTGTAAGCACTATATCCAATGTCGAGCTCCACCAATCACAGCTCTGTATTTGTGTCAGGTGACTTGGATCAGCCAATGGAAGGCCGGGAAGTGATATATATGTGACGGCTAAATTATCTTGTAGTGATCTTGTGTAACTATGAAGGGGAAGAAGGGGCAAGAGGAGTTGGTCTCGGGCATCTTGGAAAAGTGTCGTCCTAGAAGTGTCTAGGAAGATTACCTTGATTTGGTCCTGGGTTAGGTATTCAGTGTCTATATGATAACCTCAGGGGGGTAGCTGTATCTCAATCCTTCCCCTTCCCCCTGACAATTTTCTTCTTAACAAAACTGAAAGGGCAAATCTGTGGGATATTATGTCAGACTCAGAAGGACGGGGTTCACTTTCCAATTTTATCGGTCAATCATGCATTGGTCATGTGATTTAAATCCACAGTCCCACCCTAATAACAAAACGTGAAAACATTGCAGCAACTCGAGTCACGTGACTCGTATTCAACCAATGAAATTCTAGAATATTCGGGATTTCGACCAATGGGAGCTTCGGATGAGCGCTCAATCCAATAAACGTTCATGCACCGTTATCAGAAAAGTGAAAATCATTGATAAAACTTGTTATATATTTGCCCTGCAAAACATGATATATAATGGACCTCACTTTGGGCAATAACGGGCGTAGCCGTGAACAAATGATGAACAATGTACGATAAGATAAGGGGACTGGGGGGGGGTGAGAGGGTGGGAAAGTGGGAGGGAGGGGTGAGAGAATGAACAAGTATTATATTGAGAGATTTGTATACGAATTATCCGGTCCCCCAATTAGGAAATGAATATTATACTGCATGGTTATACTTTGCCTCCCCTTTCCACACCCCGTCCAAGAAGAAAATACGCATCACAATTCCTTCTTTTCCGTTAATGAACTCAGTTCATCTCATGCATCATATATTTAATCTGGACTTAGATATACGATCTTCAGTGTTGCTAGAAATTCACACGATATATTTCCATTATCGAGTTAATAAGGACTAAAGTACTTGTGGACTGTTACCCCTTACGTATAAACCCAACCCTTCATTTAATGAAATTTCACTCGACTAGGACATGTTAAACACGCTACCTGTTTATGAAAATAATGACATGGGTCTTTTCTGCTGGAAGGGGTGTGTCACAGTGTTTTGAATTGATCACGTGCTCGAAATGCACGTTTCTGATTGGTCGCGAGGTAGAAACGCGAAGGGTTTCCATGGTGATTCGTGCACGGCACACATAGCGTTTTCATGTGCACCACTACACCATGCTGGATTATGATTACTTTATGAAGGAGTCACCACCCAGGTCACAAGTGTGCGGTAAATTGAATTACTAATTGTTGGGGTCAAAAGTAATTAATCATCATTCATTATAGGGGCGTGGGGAGTTCATGTTCATTAGGACTGATAAAAGCCGGTCTTAGGTTTGTGTATAGGTATTGAAGATTTTCATGAAATTTTGTCAATAAATCCAAGATGAATCTTGTAGACAAGCAGACTGCTTGAAGCAGTGTTCGAAAAAAATGACTTTTTATTATATCGACATAATATTTTCAAATTGTATAGAAAATTTATTCATCTATCCCTCATGAAAGCATTTTGTGATTGACCAATTTCATCGGACGAAGAAGAAAGTTAGTTCAATTATAATATTTCCTGAAATATTAGTTGTACCTTGCGTTTCAACTCATTTTCACCTCCTGACAAAAGTAGAAGAGCTATTTTCAGTTTTTTCTCTCTGAAAGGTCTGATAGGATCTGAATAACAGCTCAATTATAGTGATCTAGACTTGAGTCTGCGTGTGTGTGTTTGTGTCAACACGAACGCACACGTTCTCTAAAACACATTGTGTCAACAATGTTCATAACTCCTGATTATTTCATTGAAATTCGAATTAAAATTCCTTTCTTTTTTCGGAGGAAAATTGCTGACAAACTAGCTAAAATTCATTCAATTTGATAATTTGGTGAAAATATCAGATACCAGATGCAAGCAGAGATCGAAAGAGAGATATATATTTTTGATGATCAAAGACTGGAAATTGGATGGCTTCTCTCCATCACGTGACTTCCAGTTCGAATAGTTTGGATCCGAATCATGGATTGCGAGATAATATCATCAAAATTCCTTCGACCAAAATATCCATAATTCCAAGAATTTGATCTTGAAAAATTTATGGCATGCCAAGAGGAAGAATACTCGAGAATCCAGGTTTTGCGTCTTCTTCAGCATTCTGCGACAATCTAAATTGAGCAGTGCGGTCATTGTGTTAAAAAATCGCATTTTCACCGATTTTATTTATTAAAATTCACCACGAGGTTTTAAAACCCTCTCCTCATCATGTGAAAGATGTGACATTGAGCGATCGGTCATCCGATGATCTATCCAATAATAGACTGAGTTTCTGGAACACCTATTTTTGATGATCAAGTAAAAATCAATACCTGGAAAAATAGGGTCCAATATTCAAGCCTACTCCTTGAAAATAGTCATATACCTAGTATGTGACAGGATTTGAACTCTGTCTACTACTCACACAATCACACATGTTCACACAATCACACATGATCACACAATATACAAAGTATGAAACTTCATGTTACGTATGCGATTTTTCACGTCTCCTCTAGATTTCCCCTCTACGACCGTGGGATCCAGCATGCAAGAGAAGAAGGCGAGTTATAACCGACCAATGAAATCACTGGGATTTGATCACTCGGTTATAACCGACCAATGAAATGACTCGGATCTGATCACGTGGTATACACTGACCAATCACAGTTTAAGAATGTGGCTAATTAAGTGTGTCAGTTTTGACACTGTCACACATCATGTTTCCCATGAGTGATGAACTATGAAGTGTCACGATTCTTGTTTCACGTGGTTTCAATCGAGCGAAGGAGTGAAGCATTCTCAACGAATTGTGGAAACTCGTAAATCGTAATTTATACTCTGGGGTTATTCATCAAACATCCCTAATCGTGTCAATTTATGGGTACCAGGATACGCAGTTCATGTATGTTGAAGGAACCACTCACTGTTACCATGGCTACAGAGAGGAGAGAAGGGGGTGGAAAATTTGTCGAACCTCGGTTTAAATTTGACATTTTGAAGCTCACTTAATTTGTCACATGTAATTGAAGTAGGAGAATAGGTATATATGAGGTCAAGTATGTGTTTTCCATGATGGAGGGGGTATGCTGTCATTTGAAAATAAACTCACACACACAACGTTTCAAACACACGTGGTCATGTCGTGAAGTGAATTGCACGTTAGGAAAACCACTTAGTAAATTACCATGTGGTCAAAATTCGGAACTATGCTAAAATACGGGTAAATAATTTCACCTTGTGGTTAAAAATTTACTCTAATTCCCATAATCATATTTTACGCGGCATATATTCCACCTACCCCACCGTTTTCCACTTCAAAGCACCATTAGATCTTCTGAGCATGAGGTAAACGTCTGTCCAAAGTGAGAAAGATGATTAAATCGATTAAAATAATAAGTTCCGATAACTTAACCGTTTAAATCAATGAATACGATATTATATTAGCGAGATCTGAGCAGCTGCAGGGGGGTGACATTGTTTATTAACATGTCACACGTGTACTGACACATGTGTCAACGAACGTACCCCTAATCATGTTGATCTGTGGGAACCCCTGCACTTGCACACTCATGTTCATGAAGATCAAAGACCGTGAAACGGGGGTAGGGGGGTTAATTATCAAGAATCAATCAGATGACGCGGCATACAAGCCATCGCAAGACATGAAACCATAAGCCAACAACTCGATATATTTCATCAGTGTCAACTGTCAAACGCGTTGATCAAATCAATTCCCCCCTAGTTTGATTGAAATTATTGTAATCTTAGAAAATTGACGATGTGTTTCAATCCGTGATCATGGTTGTCACATTTGATCGACAGATCTATTTCTAAACTGGAGTTTGATAAGAAAGTTGAATCTGATCGATCATAATTAACACGATAACTCGTTTTGTTTATGTCGTTACATTTAACCACCATGAACTTCTGGGACGAACTTAAGTTCGAAACAAAAATTTAATGTGCCATTTTTTGAGTACCCTACTGAAAATTATGATGAATTATTTGGAATTTTCATTGGATCACCATTGCTGAATGAAAATTTGTTTCCAAGTTTTGGATTCCGCTCAAAAAAGCGTTGTAAGGACTAAAATAATAATAACATTTTCTTTTGAAGAAAAGTCGGTGCTTCACAATCATGATAATAATGGAGCTTTGGAATTTTGTCTTTTGACGTAACACACTCTCAGAGAGTGCGTAGCATCATGTGAAAAATGCTAAAAACATTCCGTTACAAATCACGTATACTTGAATACTCAAGTGTTTATTCAAAAAATCAACAAATCAGTGTCGTTTGACATCGCGTTCCGTTGGAGACACGTGGGACGTTTAACTTGTCACGTGCAATGAACGCGATTGTCATGTGATTAAATCACGTGATTTCCCAGAATAGCAATTAGTGTGTGTGTGCGTTCCGGTGAACTTTGTTTACACCATTATATCTCCGCTTCACTTCAAAGCACACGGTAGATATTTTGATGAAAAGTTTAGTGCCCGGGCACCTCTTTTTGTCACAAATTTCATGAAAACAAACAATTATTTTTCCTCACTTCCGTATGAAAATTCCAATGTCTCTCTTTCACAAATTGAGATGTTGTGTGAAAGAGAAAAGAGAAAATGAACGTGCATGTCAGGACCTCCCACTGGCTTTCTTAAGTGGTGGGAGGATTGAAATACAGAAAATATAGTTGACAAGGTGTCACAGAAAATTTTGATTTTTCACTTTTTGAGTGGCTTCCGTCCTTGCGACTGAGAATTATACAAAGCCTATTCAACAATATAGTATGTCATCCAGGCTAAACTCTAGAAGTTTCCAGTAATATTCTGCATCACGACTTCCATCCAAGACATGTAGCAATGATCCCTCTGCTAACCCGTGCTTCTCATTTCAGGAGGGAGTTTCTCCTCGCCAGACTGCTCTCCCCAGCCCTCCTCTGAACCTCCCTGCCCACCTTCCTCCGCCTCTCCCAGCCCAACAAAACTCCCCCTGAGCACCAGCCCCTCAACATGTCACATGACTTCCCCCTCCCCCCACGCCACCACGACCTCTCCTGGGGCACCAGGGGGAGTTTACTCAAGTGCTGCTCTCCTCGCATCGCTCAATCTGCCCGCCCCACTCCCTCCCTCCACCTCGAGTGGAAGTGTTACTCCACCCTCGCGGCGGAGTCCACCTGTACAAATCAGGAGGAGCCCCTCGTCATCCCCCTTCCCACTTTCTGTCGCGGTGACGTCATCCTCCGCTACTTCCTCCCCAGTCCCCATGGACATCCCTCCTCCCTCCACTGTGATAGGAGCTGTGATACCACCGACCACCACCCTGCCCACCTCAATGGAGGTTTCCACTCCCCTTCCCATGGATATCCCCTCCGCTGTCTCCCATCTCCTAGCAACGCCTCCTCCCCCTGTGCCTCCTCTGGCACAGACCACTCCTCCACCTACGACCACAAGGTCGCCACTACAACCTGTCTTGCCGCTCAACAGCATGGTTCCGACCACCAGTGGGACTGGAAATGTGATCAGAGCTCCGATAGGTTAGTATGATTCCCAGATAAATTCATATAAATCCAATCTGGGAAAACTTATCTTTGATAATCCAAGAAATCAAATCATGTGATCTGAAACTTTCATCTTTTTACCATCGATAATCGAAGATGCATTCTCAATCTGTGATATGTCTGTCTCAGTAGCACGTTTCTTACTCACCACCTATTCATTTCACAGCGCAGATCCCGCCTCACCTTGATCTCTACCATGTTCCAAAGCGAATGCGGCTCTCCCCTCCAATGAACTTCACTCCGACCATGCTTCACTCTACAGTCACCTCCAATCCCGTGAGTAGATGTGCACTGTTGCCATAGTTACCACTGGTAGCCACAGCAACTGGTAACTAGAAACAGTACCAACTTCATACTCACACGTGTAAAATTGTGGGGCTGTCTTAGATTGGTTTTAGCAGACAAATTTAGATTGGTTCAGGGGGTTTTTAACCTATCATGGCGACAATTCCGTCTGAGAGACGATTGACATGATACTTGGTAACTAGGGTAACCCAGACATATCCCTGAGCTCTAAAACTAAGTTGCCATGGTTACAATGGTTACCAGTTTAACGACTGATCGGCTGGTTTTGTGGCGAAATCATCATGATAGAACCGAAATGATGTATTTACAGGGGAAGGTTACCGTGGCCGGGTTTTGGGGACTAATTTACAGATATCAGCTGTGAAATACCCAGACATTATATTAATCACCTCTGTTCTCGGTTACCTCATTTTCCCGTCTCACTTGTGTGAGAGAGGTGATACTCAGTGCAAAAAGCAGGAAATTTCCAGTATATTATTGAGGGAGAGGGAGAGCAATCGCATCAGATTCATATCGGCTCATTCTAACCAGCTCTGTCTGATACGTTGACGCGCAAAAACAGTTCCCATGAAGCCATGTTCTCCATGTNTCTACGTTTTAAGATGCTCTCTCGATTATAATATAGATATATATATATGTATCGGCTCGGTAGTCACGATATATATATCGGCGAACAGATTCCACTTAACGAATGTGGTTAGGTAGTCATGATATAATGTGTGTCCAGACATGCGGTGCGTATCCGAAATTGGCACTAGACGGCAGTGTTCCATGGATGAGAGATATATGTGTTCGACTTTCGGGGGAGATGTGTTTCGGTGCGATTCATGAAATTTCCTCTAGAGGAGGGGAGGATTTCCATGATCCATGCTGATCGATAAATTCGCTGGAAGATTCCCTTGCTATAATAGAGTTCATGGAAGTAACCAAATCTATGATACCTAGAATCAATTTGCTGATGGTTGCATGGATTTATGGGTCGTGAATTTCCCCAAAATATATATATTTGCGGCCAGTAATATGACTCAGATTGGACATGAAATTAACTGGCTGTGAGTTTGTGGTTTCCACTGTGAAGTCTCTCCATTTCTCGAAGATATTAAAATGAGGGAATGCAAATGATAGCACCGGCTGTATGTTCGGTGGAGGGGAAGGCCACGCCTCGATTACGCGGATTGACATTGTTGTCATGGAGATTTTTTTGGTTCCATCGACAGAATATTACGTATACTTCAACAAAATACGCTTTGATTTACTGCGATATACTAAACTTTGCAAAGTTGCAGCCAAGTGTGTAAGATTCTCACCTGCAAAACACAGCAGTACAAAAGGTGTAATCTCGATAATAATGTACAGTGTGGGTCGTGAACACACATACGGTAGGTATTTAGCACAATTATCTAGCCACATACAGTTTGAAACTTTGGTCAACAGAGGAAATTTCGTGTCAAACAAGACATACATCTCTATCCGGATATCTCTGTAAATATGAACTCAGATCATGTGTGAATTTTATCTCTCTTTTCGCAGATGAACGAAACACTTGAGGAGGCGCTGTCCAAGTTGAACAGTTATTCTGACATGGCACGGGCACTTTCCCAACACTCTCTCGCTTCCTCAGTTAGGGTAAGTCAGTTAGGGTAAGTCTGTTAGGGTAAGTCGGTGTTAGGGTAAGTCAGTATTAGGGTAAGTCGGTGTTAGGGTAAGTCAGTATTAGGGTAAGTCGGTGTTAGGGTAAGTCGATATTAGGGTTAGTCAGTATTAGGGTAAGTCGGTGTTAGGGTAAGTCGGTATTAGAGTAAGTCGGTGTTATGTTAGGGTAAGTCAGTTAGGGTAATTCAGTTAAAGTAAGTCAGTAAGGGTAAGTCAGTATTAGGGTAAGTTGATATTAGGGTAAGTCAGTGTTAGGGTAAGTCAGTGTTAGGGTAAGTCNAGGGTAAGTCAGTTAGGGTAAGTCGGTATTGGGTTGAGTCGGTATTGGGGTAAGTCAGTATTAGGGTAAGTCGGTATTAGGGTAAGTCGGTTAGGGTAACCCGGTAACCTGAGTGTTCATTCTGACGGCTTTCCAAGACAGACAATCCGCGTTCATATTGAAACCTACTTTATCGACACCTAATCGAGACCTAATATTCTGAACCTATATTTTCAGTCTCTGCTGGGAGTTTCTACTTCATCTGCTGACAACCACCAGAAGATAATCCCTGGTCAAGTCTTGAAACCTATCCCACAGGTTAGTTCTACTTAGCTAGGGTGCTGTAAGAGTTGGGTTTAGTTAGAACTGGGTGTGTGACTGTGTGAGCGGTGTGTGCCTAGAAAAGAGTACGCAGGTTTCAGCCCGCCATCCCTCCCCAGATCTCCGCTGTGACACCACCCTGTTACCGTGACAACAAGGGGACAACGAAGCGCAACATAACACGTGACCTGACACGTGAACTGACACGTGATCTGACACGTGAATCTCAGAACAGACTCAGTCCAGTTAGCACTTCGGTGAGTAGTGGCCACGATTCATACCCCAAATCGATGCCATGTTTGTTCATCACAGAATATAATAAACCTCCACTCCCCCAGCGCGCCAATTCACTTTTTTGCGACAGAAAATCATTAAAAACTGCATTGTATTCCTGTGTTACTTCATTTCGGATCCTATTGAAGAATTTCCGGGGAACACTTCCCCCGAAATTACCTTGCTATTCAGATTCTGAAAGAACTTCGTACAGAAATTCCTCTATCGATGCACGTGGTCTGAACACGTGCAAGAAGAGAATTCCTTCCTAACCACCCGCCACGGACACACACGCACACACACATAAAGTTACGTGTCATATTATATCACCTGTTTTCCACTAACTGTCGTTAATACGAGGGACTGGTTAGGATCGCACACCCTAAATTTCCCGTCTCACCAAAATGTGTTGCAGCCTTGTCATGAACGATCTATCCCCGGAAAGGTGTCACAGTAATCACGGTGAACAGATTTGTCAAATTATCCAAGTGAGAGGTCGTGCGTTTTTGTGTCTGTGTGTGTGTCTGTGTGTGTGTGTGTGACACACCGTGCATGCCTCATCAAGCTTAAATATCAATTATAATATTGTATACAAGTTTAATTAAGGGCTCATCTAGGTGGTGTAAACGCGTTATAATCGATGATTTTGACCGCATCCCCCTTAATCATCCCCCCCATCCGAAATTAGGGGTATTATCGGGGAAGGAGGGTGGAAGTGCAAGATCCACGGGACATGGCATGGTTTAATCGGGGTCAACGCTAGAATAACTCGTGAACTTGTTTAATGTTTTGGGGTACAGCTGGTGAAGTTGCAAGTTTTTGACGTGTTCACACACACATACACACACACACACGTACACACACACACACACGGCGTGGTGCGACAACCAATGAAAATTCGGTAATGTGTCGCGTCATGTGTACCCGTGCCTATACTTTACACAGGTTAATGACTGTCATGTTCGGGGACCAATCAGAACGATCCATTCTAAACATGGGCCCAACCCCATCATTTTTCATGACAAATTTCCGACACGTGACTGTAAGAGTTTTGGGGGGTAATCGTTCCTAAACATTCATTAAAACCTCCCCAAATGTGAATCACCCACTTTTCACTTATTAGGCAAGCTCGGGAGGGAGTTTTAGGGAAGCCTGAGGGTCCGCTGTAAGTCCCCTTTGAATATATATCACGAAAAAATTGAGAGAAAAATTCGGCAAATCCTGCTTTTTGAAGAGGACACACCATTCAATTACTTCATTTTTGGACCCTTCTTCTTCCGAAAATATTCCAATTTTGTAGTAGTATAGCGGAAGATATGCACTCGACAGACACAAGAATAAAATATTCCTTATAACAAAAATTTAGAGGGAAGAAAGGAGGGGGATTGTTAGAGGGAAGCCCGGTGTTTTGTCCCCTTATTTATGCATGGCTTTTGTGTGGAAAAAGGACAGAATATGGAGAAATTTGAGAATAATTGCATAAATTGTGGATGAAGCATTTTGCCCGTGGACCTTTGTCTCACTGCATACGTTTCCACCCTACACTAGAAATTGTAGGGAAACTGCTAAACACTATAGGGCAACAATATAGTTTGAGAGGAATTTCCAGAGATTACTTGAAGAATATACCACCTTGATTGCGCTTACCTTCATAAAATTCCGTTCAATCAACATTCAACTCCCAATCTCGGGGATTGGACGAACGGGGCAGGATTTTTGCGGAGAATATCCATTGTTGTATCTCTCTCATTAGAGTTCCATGAAAGACACACACAAACACACAAACAAACACACACACACTCACACACGCACGCACACACACATAATACTGAGAAGTGTCTTGGGTTGGACGGGATGGAGAAGGGGGAATAAAGTTTGCATTTCATTGAAAATCTTTCTGCAAGAGAGAGGAAAGAGGGTATTTATTGATGTGGAAACTTCTCATACTCACACACAGGCGAACTATTTTCTTTCTCCTCTCTCTCTCTTCCCTGCTCGTGGGGAAATGTAGTGAGGAAATGTTTGAGAGAATAGTATATTCCATGGCCACCATTATCTTGTGGAGGACTCATAGTGGGTGTGCAGCAGAGGTGAAACAATGAGCTACTTAGGGGGTGCTTTTGTTTCCACCTATATTGGTGAAACAGTGAGAGCGGTTGAAAATATATGTTGAAAAAACAAAAAAAAATATAGCTATCGGGAGAAAATCATTACTGAGCTCACTCACAATATAATATAGCTGCGTTTCAATGCTGCAAATAGCGCGCGCGATCAAAGAAATGAAATTTCTCAACGAAAAGACGAATTTTTGACGATGATTTCTACCTCCCCAACAGAGCGTAGCTGATATGATGTTGGACATGAAACCGAGCATGATTACGAACAGTATCTTCTCAAAAGTCCAGAATTCTTCTGCTTCCAGAACTGAAACGGTAAGTTGGTCAAATGTCAGTTAGAAATGAGCTTTTGCCTGAAATAAGAATAGATTTTGCATGGCCTTTTCCCTCAGAAAGAGAAATCAGAGCAACAGTGCCCACCTACCATCAGTGTTGGAGACACCGTCTTTCAGGTAAACTCTTGACACCACTTTACTCCAATACAATTATTCCTTGACACCACTCCCCTTATGAATATGACGTATATCTTGACACCATTGCCCTTGACATCATTTTCATCACCACTCTCCTCCATGACACCACTTATCGTATCCTTGACACCACTTCCCGCTTGACACCACTTTCCCCTTGCCATCACTTCGCCGGATATCTCACAATCAAACCCGCACATGAGTATCAAACACTCAGTTCCGAATGTCATTTCTCGAGAACAGACCTAATACCTGGCCAGTGACCAGTGTTTTCCACTTGAAAACATGATTGTGTCATGTTAACCCGGTTAACTTAACCGTCATTGCCAAATCTATGCGAGATTGTGGGTTCAAAGCACTTAATTTTCCTCCCCTTTAAACACCATGATATGTATTGTGACACATGTGCCACACACTACCACGTCGATCCTGGCATAGTTTCCGATCAAAGACCAATAGAGTGATGTGTCGCCGGCTCTCCTCACCCTCTTCGTCACAAAGAGAGTTGTTTCACCACAGGGGGGGGAAGCAATATAACGTGTGTTTAACACACACACACACATAAACACACATACACACACACACACACAAGGGGAGAGGGGGTACGATCAGCGGTGGTGGATCCCTCATAGCTCACTTGATGATCATATGACCCAGTGCACCGTGCAAGTCATGTTTGGAGTTTGCGTTTTTGACTCTGTGCGTGTGTGCGTGTGAATGTGTGCGTTTCTTTGTGAGTGTGTGTTTCCAAGCGTGTTTGATCTGGGTATTTGCGCGCCACTCCGAATTACCGTGATTGCATGCGCGCGTCACTCAGACTCACTCTTGAAGAGTTAATAGTTCTCTGACACACTTGACTAGGCTGTCACAACACACATTTCCTTCCCTTCTTGAGGAAAGGAGTGACAAATACAAGTTAGCTATAATATAACACAGCATTTCACCCCCCTTTTTAAATCCTCGATTATAAATTCAACATTTCCTTCCCGTATCCCCTCCTTCCCTTCCCTCTTCGGCACGGCCTCACCCGGGCAAAGGCCAGGATTCCCGTCTTTACGTGGTGACATGTAGACTCCAGCATCTTGTTGCCATGGTCACAGTGTTACCATAGTTACGCAGTGTCACAGCGCGCGCACTGTTTATAGATTTGGTGTTGAATTAGGGTTTATGTTATAGTGTGCTCATGATGCCGTGAAAGGAAGGGGTTTAACAGGGAGAATAACATTTTGATGTCGTATATATTGGACGACTGTATAACATATAATAGTTGACAGAGGTATAATATATTGTGTTAACAAGAGCTGTGTTAACGTCAGGATTTTCGGGTTAGGCACGGATGAATGGTGAATCCTGCCTTTAATCATGCCGAGAATTTGTTGTTCTGATAATTGTCGCGTTAGTTAGAATTCTGGGTTCTCTCTGAAAGTGCTAAATTAATGCTGAAAAAATCCACGGCGAAAATAATTTTCTTTTCGCGTCAAAATTCCTGTTTCGTGCTCGATAATTCCTCTCGCTTACACACTGGCGCTTCACAAACCGACGAAAAATGTGCACAGCTGTGAATTCCAGCCCAATTTTCAAGATCCATACTAACTCTCACATCGTGCATACACAAAACTTATTCCACATACACTCAATACGTGATATATTTTTGAAAATATATATAGACCTGGATTCTATTTCTAGACCTGCAAATCTACTTTTTTGGTTTGATAAATTCAAATTCTTGTCGCTGATGCACTGACACACACACACATGCTTAAATCCCATAATTTTCGACCATGTGACAGAGAATTTCTCTGTACCGTTGAAAGGATGAGTATTATGTTCCCCCACTCCCTCTCACTTTCAGCAGAGATCGTTGACCGCGTGCTCTCAACGCATATTCTGTGCTATCCCCGCCCCCCGTGAAACTCTCTGTCACGTGACTAACACTTCTTTGTCACGTGTTCGTGTGCGGTCACGTGACACGTGTTTTTACCAGCTGTGAGAGATCGTCATGATGTTCTTGCGCCCATGATAATATAGGAACTATACTCGGTTTTGTGAAGTATCTCTCAACAGTAAACACACACCCACACACAAACACACACCCACACACACACACACACACACACACAAACTGACCGGATCTTAATCTGGGAACAATTTTCCCTGATCTATCACTCTGGAGTGAGGCGTTGAGCGCACTTGTGCGGATTCTCCTGTGTGTGATTGTTAATTTGACACAAGCTGTTCTGATCACGTGGTTTACACCAGCCAATCAGAGCCCAGCATGGGAAATCTCGCAGCCAATCACACGTCAAGTACGATGTTTTGTTCACCATCATCACGTGATATATGACAACTTGCGATCATATCAATTTCGCGTGGTGTGGCGAGATTATAACCCAAGTCTTATCGCAGTCTCCAAAAGATTGACACTCAAGTGTCACGTGTCATGCTGTCATGACAATTCGACAGTCCGGAAGAGAAGGACGAAAAACCGCGAGCAGTTCTGAAATACTTTCGTGATAGAAATTGGAGCTGTCTATCTGATCTCCCATCAAATTTCAGATACATATCATCAATCATCACATCCAGATCTGATATATACGTACCAACTGTCCAACTACCAATCAACGTTTGCTATGATAGTGCCTGCTTGGCACGGATATATATCTTCCCTTGGGGTTGAGGGAGAAAATTGGAAATTAGGTGTGAAAAGAAAACGAAAAACTCTCTCCATACTTCTTTCTCTCGGGCTTGGACATATTTTTGACCGAAGAATTCCATCCCTAGGCTCGAACCTAGTTGATGACGATGCGATGAAGTGTGTGTTTTTTCTGGTTTTTGTTTTCTCCCTTCCGACGACATGTTCCTGATGTTACACGAGCTGAATGCCACGGATAGATTTACAGCAGATTATCTGAAAAAAGAACGACATTTTCCAAAAAGTGTGTTACATTTGTATGTCTATCACACTTTGCCGTCTAGATCTGCAATGAACGGCTTTGTCTATATAGAGGGAGAAGAGGGTAGCAGTACCGGGAAAAATAGAGAGGAAAGAAGATACGGAGAGAAAAGTGTGATCACAAATCGCGGTGAAAGGGAGACGTCTAAACTTCAAATTCCATCCGTTATTGAGTCCCAAACACGCAGCACCAAGGTTCAATTGAAGCTCTTCAGCGATGCGTCATTGCAAATAGCGCCTCAGGGAGGCGAGATGGGCCCAAAATTCGACCGGGAATCGATTCAGCGTCGAAAAATACTGAGGAAATGATCATATTTGCAGAAAAATTGGACAAAAAGTTTTTCCCGTATTTTGGATCGTAGGGGTAGATGAGTGAATACCACACTCCGCTGTCACGATTTTGATGGCTTGTTACGGCGACTTAAGTGGCAGATAAAGAACTTTTTTTGCTCCAAACCATCTCTCCTACTCCTTCCCTACTTGTAGGCACTCTTTTTATGATCATGCAGAGTTCATGCTTGCCACGAAACAACGCCCAAATCACGACTTCAAACCCCTGGTAACAGAAACTGCAAAAACATGAAAATCAATGGGACGCACCAAAAAGCGACCAAATCAATTTTCTCAGAAGACGTTCTGCAAACGAATGTTCCCTGCCTATTTTTTGACGTAGAACTCAATTCCAGGGTCATTTTTGAGCTAGTTCATCGGGAAATTGGGGTAATTTCTAATTCCTTCTCAGATTTGATGGCAAAAGTCACATGACAGATAGCTCATCAGGAAAGCAAGATAAGTCCAAAATTCGATCAGGAATCGATTCAGCGTCCAAAAATACCTAGGAATACATGTCATTTGTGTAAAAATCCGACAAAAAATTTTTCTGCGAATTTCTAATCTGAGTATCAGTTGAAATATAAGTGAACGACTTCACACTTTTCTACTCCATTTTTGAAGGTCCCTTATGGAGTCTTTACTGGCACTCACGACACTAATTTTCCACCAAATCATCTCTCCTACTATCACACTACAAATATCAACACTCGTTACGATCATGTAGAGTTCATACTTGCCGTGAAACCACGCCCAAATAACGATTTCTCTCCCTTGGGAAGCAAACACTACAAAAACGCAAAAATCAATGGGACACACAAATAGGCCAAAAAATTTTTTGCATATGACATACTGAAAAAGAGTGTTCCTGGCCTATTTTTTGACGTAGAATTCGAATCTGAAGGAATTTCGGAGCTAGCTCATTTGGAAATTGGACGAAATTCTAATTTCTTCTCAAAGGCAAGGTTCGAAGTCAAATGACCAATAGCTCATCAGGGAAGCGAGATAGGTCCAAAATTCCATCAGGAATCGATTCAGCGTCCAAAAATACGTAGGAAATAACGGTATTTGCTTGAATGTGGGATAAAAATTTTTCTGCGAATTTCTGACTAGAGTATCGGTTGAAATATAAGTGAACGACTCCACACTTTTTTACTCCATTTTTGAAGGTCTCTTATGGAGTCTTGACCGGCACTTACGACACTAATTTTCCACCAAATCATCTCTCCTACTCTCATACTACAAATATCAATCCTCGTTACGATCATGTAGAGTTCATACTTGCCGTGAAACCACGCCCAAATAACGATTTCTCTCCCTTGGGAAGCAAACACTACAAAAACGCGAAAATCAATGGGACACACATATAGGCCAAAAACATTTTTGCATATGACACACTGAAAAATAATGTTCCTGGCCTATTTTTTGACGTAGAATTCGAATCTGAAGAAATTTCGGGGCTAGCTCATCGGGAAATTGGACAAAATTTTAATTTCTTCTCAATTGTAAGGTTCGAAGTCAAATGACGAACAGCTAATCAGGGTAGCGAGATAGGCCCAAAATTTCATCAGGAATCGATTCAGCGTCGAAAAATACGTTGGATAATACGTCATTTGCTTGAATGTGGGATAGAAATTTTCCTGCGAATTTCTGATCTGAGTATCGGTTGAAATATAAGTGAATGACTCCACACTTTTCTACTTCATTTTTGAAGGTCTCTTATGGAGTCTTGACCGGCACTTACGACACTACTTTTCCACCAAATCATCTCTCCTACTCTCATACTACAAATATCAATCCTCGTTACGATCATGTAGAGTTCATACTTGCCGTGAAACCACGCCCAAATGACGATATCTCTCCCATGGGAAGCAAACACTACAAAAACGTGAAAATCAATGGGACACACCAAAAAACGGCCGGTTTAATTTTGCAGAAAACATATTAGAAATAGGTGTTCCCAGCCTACTTTTCGACGTATAATTCGAATCTGGAGGAGTTTTCAAGCTAAACCATTGGGATACAGGTGAAATCTCTCATTCCTCGTAAGATGTGAGTACTGAAGTCACATGACAGACACCTCATAATGGAAGCAAGATAGGGCCGAAATTCGACCGGAAATCGATTCAGCGTCCAAAAAATACATAGAAAACGATAATATTTGCATAAGAATTTGACAAAAAGTTTTTCCCGTATTTTGGATCGTAGGGGTGGATGAGTGAACACCATACTCCGCTGTCACGATTTTGATGTTTTTTTTACGGCGACTTAAGTGGCTGATAAAGAACTTATTTTGCTCCAAACCATCTCTCCTACTCTAACCCTACTTGTAGGCACTCTTTTCATGATCATGCAGAGTTCATGTTTGCCACGAAACCACGCCCAAATCACGACTTCAAACCCCTGGTAACTGTTACTGCAAAAACATGAAAATCAATGGGGCGCATCAAAAAGCGACCAAATCAATTTTCTCAGATGATGTTCTGAAAACGAGTGTTCCCTATTTTTTGACGTAGAATTCAATTCTGGGATTATTTATGTTCTATCATATCGGTAAATCGCTGAAAAATGTAATCCTGGTTACAAGATCATATCCCTGATAACCTCATGGACCGAGACTACCCGGAAATAGGCATCCTATGTGATTCGTGACAAACCATCTCTATCTTGCAATTCTTCAGTGGGACACATCTCGAATAAAAGTAATTGTAGACTTGGAGTGACTCTATCCCCTTCCGCCTATCAACGTACTAAAATCCCCGTGATTCTATTGCCGTCATTCAACTTAATTTATTATGGAGAAATTGGTCCCAATGGATGATTTTGTGTGTGTGTATGTGTGTGTGTGTGTGTGTGTGTGTGTGTGTGTGTGCGTGTGTGTGTGTCCAACCGACCTCTGCACAGTCCCACAATGTCGTGCCCCAGCTCTCGCTCACTCATATAATGTTTTGGTGTATTATGTTATTAAATCGATATTTCTCATCCCCCTCATGCATCTCTTCGCCCAAAACTTCGCACCTCCTTGAATAAAAAGCGGTACAAATAGTAAGAGAATAACACACTATTGTGTTCACTTATATATGTGACCGGCCTGCGCAAGCAATCTATTGAAATATCATTGGGGTTGCTTGCGCAGGCTCGATGCCCCGGCGCGCGCACTATATTTTTTGTTTTGTGTTTTTTAAGTCACGTGACTTTTATCTCCACTTGAGCGATAGATGCACTAAATGTGTCACTCTCTTACCCCCCGATGCTCCCTTTTGTCTCTAGCTCTCACTTGGGACTCATAATGAGATCGATAATGAAGACCTCGCGAGAACTGATACGGTGAATATTCATTGCGCGGGATGGATCACTTGTCGTAAAACGATAGGGATTCTATTTTCAACAAAATGTAGTAATTAAAAGATCTCCAAACACTTGAGACGTACTTTTTACAAGTTAGTCAATAGTCACCCTGGAGCCTGCTGCCTGCTTTGAACAAAACTCTCCTCTAGAATCTCACTGCTTGCGACGATTCTAAATCGCTTATTTCCATGATCACACAATTTTCATTTTTGGTTAAATTGAAATCTGTCGGACTGAGGTTTATTTTAATTCAAATTAGGGGTACATACGATATTTGCATTTCTACGAATATTCTGAAAGATCATTCTGATTCAAATTGCCGCATACGATTAGTGAATCGCGCAACCTCGATTTCGTTTCGCAAGAAAAAGCCCCATGAATCATGATTCGTGAACAGAGCCCCAATTTGATAGGTGGATGAACATTGATCATACGTATTGCAGATGTGTTTCCATGGTGACCACACGTGTGTTAATATATGAGCCAATCAGAGAGTAGATGGTCATTCACGTGACTTCACATATCCCGATTAGTATCAATTACTGGGGACCGGGTTCTAGAGGGATATATAATCACCAGCTGAACATACAACGCCTAGATCACAAGCCAATCAACCTATATGATATAGTATATCCTATTAGAAGCAAGCAATCACGCACAACTGACCAATGAGGATCAAGCAATCACATCCAACCAACCAATGAGGAACGGGCAATCACACCCAAGTGTCCAATTTGGAGTCTCCATTGCTATTAGACGACCCCATGGTCTGCTTCCCCGAACCAATGACCTGATACAAAGTTTCGAGATATAATTTCCGTGTTCCTAAGTTCGGAGAATAAATTATAGAGTTGAGGAAGGGTTGATTGGGAAATTAGTATCTTGTGAAATTTAGTGTCGGCAATCTTACTGGGGGGATGATGCTAGGGGGTTGTTCTCCTCAACATTGAGTGAGGGGGTGTTGAGTAGAGAAGAGGAAAGGGATCATGGTGTAATATCAGACTGTTATAGCATGGGGTGATGCGGGATCTTTAGCCGATGTACTGACATGTGCTTATACTTGTGGCATAGCTATTGAAACATGATTCAGAGACTGAGAGCTTTCCCATACACTACCAAACAACTTAATCCACAATCATTTCGATTTTGGGTTTGTAGAGAAGTATCAAACCAATATCGTTTAGATCAAGTGAATCCAAAGTTTATAATACGTCTAGAATCAGGAAATGGTATATCACAGCAGGAGACTGGAGATAATATCGTCGAAAATCTGATCCAATCACGAATCTCATCTCCGTTCGGGGATTTCGAGACCGATAACGCGATTCATTCTGCTCCCCCATCACTCTCACTAACTGACACATCTCTCTTACCACAAATCTCTTCTAAACTTACTGCACTGACAATCGAACTGACAGTTAGATTCCGACTTACCAAGTCCTCATTCCAGGACAATACTTACCTTCTCTTCACTTCAGGTCAACTGCCGAGGTAAGCTCACGAGAGAGTCCCAGGAGCGTCTCAAGCAGGTCAATCCCCGTCTACACTCCCACTACCTTACCAAGAGAAACCTCATCAAGAGAGCATGTCGGACTGTATTCCGAGACCCCCCTCCCTTCTTTTACACTGATGCCGATCGAAACTCCAAGGTTTGTTATTATAAAAACTGATCGGTATATTCGAAGTGAACAAACCCAACTAAATTTGGGACCAGTCTAGTTTTCGGTGATGATGATTACCCCATGGGCTCCCCAATCCTCGTCCTCTCTCTAACCCTCCATTTTCCCGCCCTCAGGAGGATCTCCAGGTTCTCGAGCAACTCACTGAAAAACTCTCCCCGGTCTGCTGCATTCCCGAGCTGTGTTTCGGGATCCAAGGGATCCGTAACCACATCATCGACTCGTGCCGGGAGCGACGTCGGGAGTGCAAACGGCAAAGCTACCGCCCGTCCAAAGCCCGCCCTGCCGGGCATCTCTACAACAGCGACGGTACCCAGATAACAACTGAACAGGCGGCAATCATGACGGAACAACAACAACAACACAAAAACTCGGCGGCTGCGGCTGCCGTGGCTGAGTCCCTCCTGAAGGACGACACAAATGACCGCCCCTACACGCTCTCGCAGGACAGTGCGGATTGCATTATCCGTGTTCTGTTCAATGTGGAGAGTGTGTACCACGTGAGGCGGAGTGTTCACCTGATCCCAATCACCAAACGACTGGGCCTCTCTCAGCGGGTCGACAAGAACTGGATGATCATGGCGATCGCACAGGGCCTCCTTAACCACGGGTACATCACGTTCAAAGCGGGGGCGGACTTGGAACATCTCACTCCGGCCGACTTCTTCCTGGATGTTCCTGAGGAGTTGCTAGCGTCAACCGAGGAGATTGATGTCAATTGATGAGCACATCTGTTGGAGAGAGGGACTTTGTGATATAAACTCATCAGTCGTCATTTGATTGATCGATCAATTGATGGATGAGAGAAAATGAAGCTTGATAGACTGAACTGAGAGATTATAGAGTATAGAATTGGACGATGAGTGAGTAAGAATTGTGTGAATTTTGTTTAGGATCATCCCGCGTATACACTTATTTGACACTATATGTTTGGCAGTAATATATGAAATAATTACATGTGCATGACTTTGTGTGTGTATGATATATCAATGTACAGAAGCTTTATGATAATTGTATGAGTCATAATTAATTATTTGAATTTATAGTCACGTGAATAATATTATGCAGGATTTGGTAAGAATGTAATTCACGTAGTAGCGATGTCCTTGTTTTTGAGAAGCTTGGGTCATAGATAAAGGAAGGAAGGTAGTTGAGTGTATACACTGAATGTACATTGTATAGTGTGTACCATATGCATTGTGTATACATTATACATACTCCTTACACTCGTGTATTAAGGCAAGGAACTTAATTCTGTGCTCAGCTGATTTATTTCACTTTACCGTATACGTTACATATTATTTGACTACAATCTATCCATGAATATAATGTTTTATTTTAAATTTTTAATTTGTCATGTTTATTTTTTGCTGCAACTACATTAATTTTTCGGGCACTAAAACTGTAAAACTAAGTTTACCTTGAAAAAAGAATCGGACTTTGCATCTCAGGATATATCGGCTCCCCTTAGGCTTTTAGGAGACCAAATTTTTCTCAAGTTAAGATTTCCCCTGTATATCTCGATGTTACATGCAGTATAACTATATGTTATTCATCATCATATAATATCAATTAATTATAAGTGTTACGCCACGCATAATATTTGTTCATTTATGTGCCCTGTAAATATGTTCTTTGCGTTATTACAGTGACAGATGCGTTTTACTTATTGTCAAGTTTGACAGTCGTAGAAACTATTAAATTCTAAGATGAGTCACACGAATTTCGAAATCGTGAATTATTTTTTTTTCGTCCTGCTATTCCAATCTGATTTGATAATTTATGATTAATACACATGTGAAAAAACTCGTATTCTCGAAAATAACGGAATTTGTCAAGACTACAATTTAAATACAGATCATAACCGCAATCTTAGAGCAAGCCAAGTATTTTTAGCATGAAATTTTTACTAAATTTGTCTCGCGACACAAGCTTTTCCGGCAGAAAATTCCGGATTATTCTTGCATCGCGTAGACGGCAGTCTGAAAACAAACAAATGGCATTTTGCGGTCCAAGTCTATAATCTGTCTAGCAGCAGTGTGAAAAACATTGATTAACATTGCGACTAATTCGAGACGAATATTCCGGAAAGTGTGATTACATGGAACCAGACCATGTGAACACAATCATTTGAAGTGCATGGCTTTTGAGCGTGCCATGATAATTTCTTCGAATCACACATGATTATGACCCGTGATATGATCAAGATGTAGAGAAAAAAGGCCGGAATCCTGAAAAATGTCGATGAAAAGGAATTTGTCGAGTATATCACACAAATTATTCTAATTTGGCCAGCTTTAGATCATAATAATTAGATGCTCACTCTAAATTTGGAGTTGTTTTTATGATTCTCTCCTCAGATTACGTCAAAAGATGGGAGTACATGCTGACAGTAGGGTCATTTCTGTTGTTGATAGTTCATCCAAGAAATGGTTCAACTCCATATCTTGATAGATCATAAGTTAGCTGAATAAACGCACGATAGATGACCGTATTAGAATCAGAATTTTTGAATTACTGACCTTTTTGAATGAAATGACCGTTTTGAATGAAATGGTAATGCCTGGCTCTTCATTTCCCAAGTGCAATCGTGCAATCTGGGGTCATTTTTCATGAATATTTGAGGGTCACCACTTTCTCACTTGACAATGGCTGGGAAATGAATTTTTTCAATTTCATGGTATAGAGATCATGGTGCTTGATATCGAGAAAAATGATGCACAAAATTCGATTAAAATAGTGTGACTCATCCTAGAGAATCTGATAATTTCACAATACTCAAGTATAATTACTCAAGTTTAATTAGTCAAGTGTAATTACTCAAGTCTAATAATTACTCAAGTATTATCTATGGGATTTTGACTGGCTTGCTGTATCACTATCACTAACATCACAATCATTGGATCAGCATCTGCATGACGTAATAGTGGTGTCAAAATGGAAGAAGTATAGAAGAGATGCTCTCATTCTCTCAGGATAAAAGAGAGGTTTGTGATAATGATATATTTGAACTTTTACATTTGATTTTCATCGGAAATTGTTAAAAAAAGTAGTTCCGTTTGGCATTTATTTTTTTTTGACAGAACACACCAAAATTAACATTTCCAACAATTCTGCTCATAATTAACCACCGTTATACGCCACTATTCTACTCCTTCATCAAGCTGGTTGTCGGTTTTGCTGTATGACATAAAACTGTCAACAACTTTTTGAACGTGCATCGGTTTTTTGCTAAAACGTAGCCAATATGGGTGGGAGAAATTCATTTATAATGCTTTTTTTTGGAAAATTCTGATATACAAACATATTAGTGTGTGCAATTTTAGGTAGTGAGGAGTTCTGTTTTTGGCACACGTTGATTTATTGAAAAACAGAAAAATGTCATTTCCAAGGGCCCCCTGGCGCGTGCAAACGTCAAAAACTGTCTATATGAGACAAATTTGAACGTTTTATAAGGTTTTGCTACTGAGTATTGTTTTTCAACTCCGATGACAACTTTTTTTCGCCAAAACATAATTTCTGACTCTAAAATTAGAGTGAGCTCCGGAAAGCATAATGGAAGTGGAACATGTTAATGGGGAACCCTGTAGCACATAATGTGAGGTGGTCACACCTTTCGTGAAGTATAATGTGAAAGATGTGGGAGTCTGGAAAATGGAGTGATTCTGAAAGTGGAAGTCCATTATTTTTCGAGAAACAATGCAAGCAGAGGTCTATTAACGGAAACAATGGGCCACATTCCTCGGCTTGAAGTCAATGGTCAAGACATTTTTCTAGGCATGGTTTGGATTTAGTACCATCCGAGTGATTTAGACTAAGAGTGAGTCATAAGCTAGGAAAGTTGTTCCTAATATTATTTGGCGGATTACTATTTCCCACCAAATTCCGATTCCCAAATGACAAAGACACAATGACCGCCACGTGATTCGAGACATATTATAGGCACATGATTTCTAATCGTGAGAAGGGTAGGGAAAACTTCTGGGATAGAACACCCATACAATTACAAGAGATAAGTGTGGTGAGATCAAGTGCGATTGAGTGCAGTTGATTAGAAATTACAGACGGGTTTCACTCGTGACAAACACATACACACACAGACACACGAACACATGCACACACAGAACACACACACATACAATTTCGGAGCTCATCTTGATCTATACTTACAGAAGCTGTAACTTTAACTCACAGGTAATAATAAACCCCGAGATCGAAATTTTCATGAATCTCGACTTTTATCGAGCTTCTCCACTTTTTCATGACCTGTCGCCGTGATTTNCTGCACAAGACCGGCGCCAAACCTGCATTAGACCGGCGTTAGACCGGCGTTAGACCGGCATTAGACCGGCGTTAGACCTGCGTAAGACCGGCGCCTGGCCAAAGTGGCAAACGGACTTATGCCCATCAAAAACATGCACCGAGCGAATCCTAGAGATTGGCATTTGTGGAAGTTCATGTGAGAAAAAAACGAGTTCTTGGCCATGCATCGTATGAAATATGTGATCGTATTATTTACACCGTCAAAATCCCTCAATTAGTGCGCTTTGCACGTGATCAATTGAGGAATAATTCGTGTGAGCGATCTGTTGGATATTTTTGAAGGTGAGATAACTTGACAATCGTATTCTTGAGGTTTAACTTTATAATTTGGATGGAAAATATTGACAGTTATCCTACCATTTACTCATGAAATTTCTAGGGGGACTTAAATGAACCATGAATCAGACAGTAATCGATTCTTGTTTACTATGTCACAGGCAGCCGTCAGAGCCATTGTCAGATTTCGATTTGGCGGTGGCCCCACTTTCAAAGAACCTACAAATCAATAATTATGATACGAACCGTGAACAATATCGAGAAAACAGCACCGGTTCCTAGTTTACGATCCCCTATTATCACCGGTTTTTGGTGCCACCTGTGCTCCTGATTCATGCTTATCGATTCATACTGAGCCATGCTAATCAATAATCATGATCGTGCTATCAGACCATCATGAAGCAGCTGTTAAATTTTGGGAATCATTATTCGAACATCTCGAGCAAAAACACTTTTGTACAATATCTAGATGAGAGTTGAGAATGTCTGCTCACAGATGAAAGGCACCATCTTTTATCATCGGGAATGCTAAGCTTGTCCGAAATGTTTTCGTTGGTAAATATAGTCTCTACATTGGACAACCACATGGACAGATATTACAGATAAAACAGACAGTATGTGCTCAGTGAGCACTGCTCAGTGCTCAAGTTGAGAGCTATTCAACATAGACTGCACTCTCTACACTATCTTCTCTAGGCTGTCTTATCACCATGTCTCTCACCAATTTCATCTCCCCTCACACCTTTCAACTCCTCCAAAAACACTGCCCTTATCTCAGTCAACATACAGAGCTGGACAATAATCTCCTTATCTCCCCCCACCCCTCCCACATTTCCTCCCAGAGGGTGACATCTGTATGGGTTCAAGGGACAGTTTGCCAAGAACAGCCAGGAATTGGGAAATTGAAGTTTTTCCACGATAATAAATCATGAATCGGACTGAATAGATATGATCAAAAAAGCTCTGTGGTGCGACGTCAAAAAGCTATTGACAAATCTCGGCTGTCACGAAACTCACGTGTAAATATAGTTAAAATAATATGGGCATATGTGTCAGTGACACATGATTGATTGACACTCACTCACACTGGTGAATCAAACTGATCGTAAAGTTCAAATTAATTACCCTGACACGTTCAATTAGTTAGAAATTGGTTTTTCTTGGTGAATTTCTCACGTCCACGTCATAAAGTGACAGGAGCACTGTTTGAGAATGATCAATTTTGAAAAAGAGAGATGTGATCCAATTCAAAATTGACACTTTTCCTTCACCGATGTGTTTTTCGTACTGCAATAGATTATTAATGAATAATCATGAGATTTGAAATTCGTTCACATAACGCTCATGATTCTAATGATGGGAAATTGATAGGAAATAATTTCAAGCATTGACACATTTGTCACTTCTTCTTGGCGCAAGAGCTTTTCTCTGTAACTATTCAATTCCCACACACACTTACGGTATATACTATGATTCCAAGGGAAGCTTTATGATGATGGAAAATGATCAATCATATAGCTGATGCATGCCCAACTGATGGGATTTTATCAGAATTTGACGAATTTCAATCATTCACATATTCGAGTCTGTATCATAATATACACGATGGAAATTGGAATTGTGAGACCACGCCTCGGACGGCAATGACTGGTTTATTAGTATCTGCTTGTAAATGGAATGGGGGTAGATGCGCCTCTGTGTGTGTGTGTGTCTGTGTGTGTGTATGTGTGTGTGTCTGTGTGTGTGTCTGTGTGTGTGTGTGGTGTTGTGCTCCTAGTTAGTAGTTATAAGGGGTATGAAATGGCAGATCGGAAACTACTCAACGGCGACCTAGGACAAAAGTAATTTGGTTATGCACTAGGTATCTATGGGATTGAACATTCTTCTGAGAATGGAGACGCAGCCACAACGTTTTTTCACCATTCGTTGAGCTAATTTTGCACGATATTCTCAGAGCTACACTGTTGTCCGCAGCAACAACAACAGCAATATCAGCAGTGTTGCGCTGTTTCACGTTTCTCGGTAGTAAAGCGAAATAGCTGGGAATCAATGTTACTTGACAGCCAGCTGGAATAAATAATATATATTTTCATTAATTTCCTCCCCCCGTCGTGTAAAATATTTGGTGAAAGAATTTTCGTAAAATATTTTCACCTGGAGGTTAGCAAATTGCAGTGGTTAAATGGAACTGTTTTATCAATTTTTCCGTTGGAGACTCGTTGGTGAATTTTGATGTGACCTCTCGCGCTGATAGACACTATCGCTAACATGTTTAATTGTTAGTCTAGATTCACAGTTGTTGTAGTACATTATTATGTGATACGAATTATCATATCGATAATTTAGCTCTGTATTCTGTGACAGCAGCTGCTGTGAGATATATTTCTAATCCAGACTAAGGTCAATATCTGTTCCCCATATCAGCTGCTCCTTCATAAATCTCACCAGGAACTAGGTCTACTGTTAATGAGGTGTAAAAAGACAGTCCGAACACATCTATATAGCTCTGGTGTGATAACACAGTGTCCAACATGTGAGAGTGGTGTCACGTGACACGCCCTCACGCACACGTGACGCACACTGACCAATCAGCACGCGTTACCATGGCAACAATGCGTGTCTGTGAGAGGCTCTATTACGTTTATTGAGTGATAACAATATACCACTTCATTTGACACTAATATAAAACACACATCTTGATACGTTATAATAAGTCGTCACAGATTTTTCCATGCAAATTTGATTCACCGTCCGTGTTTACTAATGGTAGGCAGAGGATATGTGGCGCGCCCTGCACTCTGAAGTAAATCTGAAATACGACGAACAAACACGTGTTTAGAAAGAGAAGTGTCAACATTTTCTCTCCCCCTCCCCACATTCTTAACCTCGTAATATACCAACACACGTGAACATAACACACAGCTACAACATGATATGGTTTTACTAATAATTTTAATGGTATGTGGCGGAAATTAGGGAGGGAAGTTTTAGAAATGTGCTCCTTCATAAAACCAAGCAGACCAAGCCAAACCGGCGTCGGGCTTAGCTCATTATGCCCAGTCTCACTGTGATAGTTTTGGCACTTTCCCAATTTAGGGGTTGTTAAGAAGGGCTGGGTGCTATGATAGCTATTAGCAGTCTGTTTTTAGACAGTTTCTGTCCCTCTAACCGGGTTATAAACAGGTTTTTAGGAGGGCGGGGTTTGGAAAAAGGACGTCAGTGCTGCAGACAGCTCTTAGAATGTAGGTACTTTTTACATGTGTAAGAGAAAAGTTCCTCAGATTTTTCAAATCCTTTGCACAAAACTTGATCCACCTCCATATTTTGTTTGCATGGTTATTTCCAATCCTCTGCAAAGTTATTTCAAATCATCAGATCAAATGTGAAGCTCTATAGTTAAACCACGGACACACAAACCAGGAAAGACTTGTCACTTCACACATCACATATTTCCGGATTAACCTGTTGATATACATGTGTCTCATTAAAGACGTGCCGCTTCAATCAATTTCACCCTGCAATAATTGCATGCGTTCACCATATAGCAGACTTGATGGGCGTCTATATCAAGATAGAAGCCTGACAAAACTGCTAATATATATCACTTCAGTTTGGCGGTTGAACACACTCACATAGATAGCGGAATTCGCACTTTATTTCAGTGTCAAATGCTATAAAGTGAAACTGAATGAGGGGGTGTACATGCGTCTATGTATAGACTATAGGCCCTAGTAGAGCACTATTAATAGGATGAAGCGGCAAGTGGGGGGGGGG
>CAMPET010000237.1:0-11545 GCA_946803715.1 Beroe ovata | reverse complement strand
GGCTAATGCCTATATTTTCGTTGTTATTTAACCGATATTAGAATTCTGACAATCTGTATGATCTATAATAATAATTATGCCTATTATGAGAGGTATGATGAATTCAAAAGTCGAATTCGGATGGATACGGCGAGTTCATCAAGAATTCATCAAGAATTTAAGTCGTATAAGCTATACAGAGTGAGCAGTAACTCGTGGGATGCAAATCCCATGAGTTACTTGGAGTTATTACTTCTGTTATTACTCCCGTTATTACTCGGAGTTATTTCGGAGTTAGAAATTCAGTATCCTAGTTCCGAAATCCACGAATTTCCGAATCTCATCACTTACCCGCATGAGTAACTGTTGAAATATAGCGGTAGTGTCCTGCCAGTGCCCGTCCATCGCTTTGCTGATGTAGTTTGTCACATGGCGATCTCTGCCGGCCAAGTTACGTGTGTTACACGAGATTGATAGTTTGAGATCCGGATCAATCGGGTTGCTGTAACCTGGGGATGTTGTCATGGTTACTTCTTGGGGTTGGGATGGTCGAGAGAGGGGGTTGTCATGGTTACTACTTGGGGTTGTCATAGGTTGAAATGGGTCTCTTATTCATTGATCTGTTGCTGATTATGAGTGATTTTGATGCAAGCAATTGTCTATGAGATAAAGACTGCACATTTATCTGCTTAACTAACCGGATGACCACAATGTTTTCTACTCAATGCTCGAATTCAAATATCATTACACACAACACTCTGCTCTTCTATGTGTAATTGTGTAAACGTATGTCAGCATGTGTAATGTGTGTGACGTGTGTACAGATTGTAAAGAATGTGATGTATACTGTACAGTATACACTAATACACTCAGCGGTATATTACCCTGTATTATACCGCCCTCTGTGGATGAAAACATCAGATCACATCAGTCTTTAGTCATGAATACATTTGAATACAACTACATTAGAATATGAAAACTCAATCACAGTTCATGGATTGATCGTCATGACAATCATCTATGATCTGCCATGAGAATACGAGTGTCGACATACGACATCTTTGAAGTATTTTATATCATAGAGTAGGTCCTTATATTATCATCACATAGTGAAAGCGATTCGGGCTATACTACATGATATATCAATTTGACAAAGCCACTCTCAGCTTGAATTGATTTCTGATAAAAGCTACAATAGCGATCGTTCTTGGAAATCATTAATGTACAGTTCTGATAAAGGGATTTGTATCGTCTGGAGATTTCTCAATGCTAGAACACCTGATGTTGCCGTGGCCATTTCCTACGACATAAGGGCCATGCTTAGTAGGTATCAGTGTGTGCCTGCTTCTGTGTTTGTGTTTGTTTGTGCGTGTATATGTTTGTGTTTGTGTGTGCGTGCATGTTTGTGTTTGTGTGTGTTCATGTCTATCTGTATGTCTCTGTATGCCTGGATCTGTGTCTAGGTACCTGTGCAATATGACAGATCTTGTTCAGAACACTGCTGCGAACAAGTGACGGCACCAACATCAATAGCAGCTTCAGAAGAGTTGCTCTGAGCTTCGCTAGTCGTCTGATTTCCTAAAGTGGTGATTCCTATTAAAATGTAATATTATTCAGGATGAAGTATGTTTATGCACTTGGTAATAGCATAAAATCAAATTTCGGTTAATTATCCGGGTAATATAGACATAGTAGGCGAGACTAAATCGTGTGAAAGTTGGCAGAGTCACGGATTACGCCGAATCGGGACGGTGTTCTGGAATGAAAACTTTCACTTTCCCACCGAAAACCTTGTTTCCATACCCTGTAGATGTGCAGACTGTGTCGTCACAGGCAACAGTGCCGTCATCTCCCCCTCCTCACTGGCCTCCGCCACGGAGTATGCCACCACCGCGAACACAATGAGTGCCACTTCTATCACATGGCTCATGGCTCTCACACAACACGGCCAAGTTTAAACATGGGTGAGAGATCTTTCCTAGGTGAATCGGAGGGGATTAGAAAATTGGATTACAAGGAGAGGGCGATCAGATATCAAAGGGAGAAGTGTACGTTGGGAATGAATGATCATGGAGAGAATTATGAATGTGTTTGGTCACAGAGACTTCTTCTATAGTAGCTGTTATAAAACGAATAAATTAACATCTTTAAAAACACAAACACTTCAATCAAAAAACAATTACAAACTCAGATTGTGACATAAAAATAGCACTAGTAACAAAGAGATCAATCAAGTGGCGGTACATTGACAATTTTACTGTCTATCAAAGTCTGGCTCACTTCCTCGTCATATCCCAGAGATTGTAGGATCTGCAATGTATGCTCGCCTAATTTGGGAATTTCTGTAGTAGGCGAGGCAGGGGTATGGCTGAATTTAGGGGAAGGGGCTGGTTCGGGAATACCGCCTGGTACATCGATGAACATACCACGTTCAGTATTGTGTGGATGAGATGCAGCTTCGTCAAATGATAAAACTGGACTCACACATGCGTCTGTGTTCTCGAAGATTTGGACCCATTCACTTTGGGTTTTGGATTGGAATTTCTCGGTGAATATAGTGAAAAGCTCACTCCATCTTGGCATTTCTAACTGATGGGGCATGTCTGGGTAGTTCGTACTGTTAATTTCGAGTCCTTTCAATAGATTCTCATAAAACTGAGGCTCAAGAGCGCCCACCGCCACGAATTTTCCATCCTTAGTCTTGTATGTATTGTAATAGGGGCATCCAGAATCTAACACATTGCACCCCCGATCCCCAGGCCACATCATGGGCATTTGGTTGAGACTGGAGAAGAGAAAACTACTGATATACGCAGCTCCATCAGTCAGGGATGCGTCCACCACCTGCCCTCGGCCTGTAGAGTGTCTGGAGAAGAGTGCCATCAGTATCCCAACTATGCAAAGCGAGGAACCACCAGCAAAGTCAGCAAGTAAGTTAACCGGGGGGAAGGGGGCTTCAGTTGATCTGCCCAGTTTAGATAAAACTCCATTCATGGCGAGATAGTTTATGTCGTGGCCTGCTGCTTGGGACATTGAGCCTGTCTGGCCATATCCCGACAATCTTGCGTAAATCAGACCCTTATTTTCCTCCATTAAAGTTTCGGGTCCTAGTCCCAGCCTCTCCATAACTCCTGGCCGAAATGGTTCAATGAGAATGTCTGCATCCCTCACTAATTTCCTCACTATGGCAACTCCATCAGGCTTCTTTATATTCACTGCTATTGATCTCTTTCCTCGTGCTAATATGCCAGATGATATCATTGGTTTTAGAGGGTCTACCCTAATTACATCTGCCCCATTGTCAGCCAGTATCATACCAGCAAATGGGGATGGGGCCAGCCCTGCCATCTCTATCACTTTCAGTCCTCGTAGTGCCATGCTATCCAATGGATGTATAACTTCTGTTTTGGCCCCACAGTTACTGACTTATGAGCTGATTAGATAAACATATCAACACAGATTGAGTTACAGATGTCTTATATAACAGGGTAATGTGATTATAGGGGCTTATGTACACTGTTCCCCGATACTAGTTTATTGTCATGAACAAACTCTGTATATTTTACTTCTGTAAGTTGATAGGTGTGTACTTTGACACATTCTCTGTAGCAATATACACACTTTCTCATTTCATACTCTCTCCAGCTATGTTTCTTCTGTTTGTCTATCTTGTAGTGACACTTTTAGATGCAAACAAGCATGGTGAGTCCACTTAATGCCCTTAGTTATACAATCTAATAAGGAGCAAGCTGCTCTCTACAATCAACTAACTACATTAAAAATTCCAGATCTGAGTTGCCTCAACGGCAAAATGCAAGTAAATTTGACAGAACCTCTCAATGTTGACAGATACGAGTTAGCTCATTCATCTGATGGTAGGAGGGTGCTCATTGAAAAGTGTAGACTTAGTAACATTTACACATTGATCTGCAATGATGAGCATTCAAGCATTGAACGTTTTAGGTTGTGTTCATAGCAAGAACAAAACCATACTTGACATACCACTTTATGGATGTGGGACAAGAATATCTCACAATCAGACACATTTGCTATTTTCAAACATGGTCAGTGGGTAATGTTATTAAAGTTAATCATGAATAACATTGTGCTGAATTAAACTATTTAAATCACTGCTCTCATTTCAACTTTCAGCTTACTGGAGTTAAAGCAAATAGAAACACCATGATTAACCGGGGACCATTACTACAACTAAGGCTTACTTGTGCATATGCAAGGATAGGTTAGTAAAGGTTAAATGACCCCAGTTGTGCCTGTCATAAACAAGCAATTTTTGATTTGATCAAGGATAAATTCATGACAGGTGTTACTAACAGAGCTTGGAAGAAAGGCAAGCAAAATAAAATGATAAACCTGGATGATCAAGACCAAGAAATGTAAAACCTTGGCCCCTACACCATTCCAATTGTATCAAAGTGAAAATAAAGTTCAGTAGAAATGAACAAGAATTTACAGACATTAACTACTAAACTACAATCATGAACAGTAAGTATTCCGAATTTGTCTCATCCTGCCTTTTTGAAATACTTTTGTGAAGTGTAACACGTTAACAAAACTGTCATATCTATATCAACATTTCAAAAGTCATTTTAGAAACCATTGAATGATTCATGAATCGAATCATAAATTCAAAATAATTTCTAATTGCGCGCGGCTCAACATGAAGCAAAGATGAAAATGAAGTCATCACATATCATTAAATTCTCATTCTCTATGCCAGATGTTGTCTGTCAAATCTGTTTTGCGCGCAGCGCGCCAAGCGAAACAGAACAGGTCAGATAACATTCAACAAATTTCCACACGCACATGCACTACTGCACAAACGTGCGCGCGCGGCTCGCGCTCGCTAATTACAAAAATCTTTAACAAAACTGTAGCAGTGTTGCGTACGGCATCATAATGGCTTAAAAGCCGCGCCGCGCGTAAATATATCTCCGTCAAACATGTGAATTCAGTTTTGTATCATAATTGAAATATGAATTTAACAATATTATAGCATTCATCATGAGAAATGCTATGGACATTTTGCTAAATTGGATGTTTTTTGGGTTGCCAAAAATTGGATACTTTTTGGGTTGTCAAAAATTTGGTAGTATTACAATTGATTATCCTCCCTAATGAGTACTGACTGAAAATTATCTTAGATACTTGTCTCATAGATTTTGTGTTAGAATGATTCTTCAGTTGGATTGTTTCTACTAAACCAGTAAACCATGGCTGAAAAGAAGCCAGACCTCTCTCTGATTATTCCTCCAAAGCCACATTGGAAGATCGATTTGCCTCCCTTATCTGCTGATGAGTGGGTGGAGTCTCAAGGCTTTGGGGAATGGCCCTTGCCTCCCTCCCAAATGGAAATAGGTGATATCAAATCTCAATTCCCAGACCTGTTTTGTACTAAGGAAGAGATACTTACAAGATTTGTGGATGGCATTGAAATTGATACTGAGCCTTATGACATAGTTGAAGAACAAATCAATAGTTTGGAGAAAAGGTTGTCAGAATATTCTGAGATGCTTCTAGAACAAAGAGACAGGAAGGTCTCATTGTATGGGATTACTTGTGTCCCTGAAGAATTTGAAATAGGCAAAGGGGCAATCAATCAGGAGATCGTGAATAATGTCAAGATCAGGAAGCCACAGCAGCAAGAACCAGAAGTAAACCAAGGAGGAGGTAGAGCTGGGATAATTCAGTATGCTCTCTTTCCTGGCTTTGATGAATGGGAACTTACACCACTTCCTCGTCAGATTGAAGCTCCACATATTCTCAACAAGGTAACTCAAGGTCTTGAAATTGATGCAAGCTTGGCAAAGATCTGGAAAAAGTATTTCCTTTCACAGGGATCTGTTGCATTGCTGCAGGATATTTTTTGGTGGGTACTTATGGAATGTTTCATCCCAAATAAGAGGGAGCAAGACAGGCTTTACAATAGAATAGCAGACAGCTATGTATCTCTATTTATGAGTATCCCAGAAAAATACAAAGATTTTATTTTGAAACATTACCCTTCAGCTTTAGCCCAAAGTCTCTATAGCACATTTTGCAGCATATATACAAATTCACTCAAGCATTTTGATGATGACTTCAAAACTTTCCTGTGTAATTTGACATCTGAGTGGATCTGTGGAAGTACTCCCCCACCATTGTCGTGGAAGAAGTGGCCTTTTCATCTGCTTGAACCATCTGGATCTTCAAAGGAAGAGGAGGGCCGCAAATCTGGTTTGAAGTTGCAACCACAAGAATCTGTTGTTGAGGAAGTGCCAATTTCACCAATATTCAATCAACAGAAAGTTGTGGTCGAGTCTCACCCAGCAGGCCCTGGTCCAATTTTTGAAAGAGTTCAATTCAATCTATTCGGAAGGAGTCCTCTTGTTACTCACTACCTAGAAACACGTAATCTTGGTAGAGACACACTTGCACCAAAGCTTGTATCACGAACTCAGATTGATAAAGTTGGAGCTCAAGAACCAACATACAGGCAAATCATTCAGCAGGCAAAGAGAGTTTATGAGAATCTTGATAGGCAACATCAGAGAGCAATGAAGCTGAGTGAGGCAGAGGGAAAAAGGATTGCAAAACGTTACAAAGAAGAATTGATTGAACTGACAGTTATTCAAAGAGAATTGTTTAAAAGGAAGAATGAAGTGAGAGTTCTGAGTGAGAAACTCATTGATTATCAAAACAGTGATCTTTATAATCAGCCTGGGACATACACAAACATTTTTGAGCCATATATAGATTTGTTTAAAGAGGAAATTGAACTTGAAAAGAAGGCACAGCTTTAAATTGCATGAACAAAACTGAGAGATGCACACCAAGTAATACGTAGAAGATTTTATTCTGATTTTTAGACTACATTGATTATATAAATCTGTATATATATTTGTCTGTACCCTGTTCATCATTTATTTGCTTTATTCTGTATTTGCTGAATTGAGGTCAATGAGATCATGATTACCAATATCAAAGATTATTTATCACCTTTCCCCCTCTTACTATCTACTAACCTATTTTTCATCAGACGTATGGCCCAAGCAATAACGTGACATGGATGTTCCTGAGGCTGAAACTACAGAGAAAACCCTTCTGCCAAATAACCTTGATATTCCCATCAATTTCCTCACTCAACCTGATACAGAAGATGAGACTTGGTCGTGGGGCCTGTCCCCCAGAATTGTCCCCATTTCAAAAGAGGACACTGAGATAAGTCCCCTAGTAAAAACTAATCCCACCACTGGGGAGATAGTGAAAAAGGCCTCTCTACCAATCCAACCTGCAACTAAGGCCATCAAGAGGTTATTAATTGAAGAAAAGTTGAACTAATTCTAATACTTATTGTGACTCCGTTATTGTTCACTCCATGGTAATACCTCATCTCATTTCAGTCTGGCTGCCGACGATTTTCTCCAAGTAGTCAAGTGTCAAGATGTCCCAGACATTACTCTGACAAGAGCAAAGACTCCAACAGAGAAGATATTATCAGAACCCGTGAAGCACATCAAACTGTTTGTTATCTCCCTACAATAATTCCTAAGTTATTGCCTTGCTCCAGAAATGGACTTTTCTAACAAAAATTCGTTCCAGGAAACCTGACGAAAGTTTTATCGAAAACCCGGGAACATTCTTCGCACCTAAATCACGTGAAGGGACAAAGGTTGGCGAGCCTAAGGCAGTTGTTGTTCGGAGAGACATTGATCCTCCTCCCTCCGCCGTCAAGCCACAAACTATTGCTACTCTCAACCATAGCAAGGTCGGTAATGAGACATTGTTTTTGACAACTTTCCATTTTTGAGAGAAAATATTCACTGTTCTAACGATTAATTCTTTCTCAGACACTTGTGCTTAGGGGTGAAAATGAGAATAAGAAACCTAAGCTTGCCCTTGTGAAACAGCTCAATAATGCTGTGAAGCCTGACTTCGCTGTCAGACAGGTTCGTACTTCTCAATTAATCTGGCAAAATTTCCACTTTCTATCTTTGAAATTATTTCTTCCTTAGCCGAAAACTGTACCGGAAATAAGCAAACCCAAGAAGTTCAAGTCCGTTCCATTTGTCATCCCTGAGCTCAGTTCCAAAGAGAGGAAGGACATTATGACTCTACCAGCTCCCAAGGGATCTAAAATGGAAGCTCTCCAGAAGGTAGTTTCCCTAATAGTAATTTGGGGCATTGCTTTCTTCTCGGAGAATGAGAAAACAATCTTGACACTGTTGTGCGAATTCCCTCCAAAACTCTGATCTGAGTTTCGTTGTTTTGGATCACGTATGCGGTATGATAAGTCGTCCTCCATAATATGGTAGTAGTGCATTGAATTATAGTTCACACTTCATGTAATCAATTCACTCCCAGAGACTCCGTTACGATGCCCGCAAGTACGCAAAGTGCCACGTCAAGACAGGCAGCTCCTCATCAGAGAGTAGTGATGAGGAGGACAATGAAGAAGAGGAAGAGGAAGAGAGTAGCGGGAATGAGGATAAATCGATAACAGCCGCCAAACAGAAGGGTGAGTTTGAAAAATTCCCTCAGAATTTATTATTATATGGGAAAATTCCACAGGGTTTCTACAATTCTGTGTTCTATAATCACAGGATTTCTATATTCCGGTTTAAGACATTTGTTATAGGTACTGTTATAGGATGAACGTCGAAAGATCATTGATTTATCTTTTTTTCTCAGTTTTCGCCAGCAAGGTCACCTCACTCATGCCGAAATTGAAACTGGACAAAGCACTCTACTTCCATGATTCATCCCTAAAAGGTTCACAATCCGCAATCATTCACTCACTATTGGTTCTCATTGACAGCCACATTGTTATCATTATAACTCGTACTGTTGCCATGGTTACAAAATGATCATTACCAGATTCACACTCACACATGTATCATGATATAGGTACCAAAACCAAAATATGCCTCGACGAGCTAATCCCATTCGAACAATGTCACCTCAAGCGGTATATGGACTCGGGCGGCAAAATAAAAACTGTCGAAACCGCCAAACGGGCGAGTTTCATCAAGGATGTCCGACGGCAGAGTTTTATCGACATGCAGCGGATGGCGCACTTGGCGCCCGTGAGGCGGGAGAGCAGGAGCGGGTCCATCCCGGGGAGATGCGGGCGGGATCATGTAATCAGCCCGGAGTCCAGGGCGAGCAACATGCTGTCGCCAGAATACGATGGATTGGGTAGACACTTTCATATCATACACGTGTTCACACCATACTCCATGACACCAATCAGTCGTCAGCTATGACAACAATAATTAATAGTTGCCTTGACAACCCTCTTTACTGACACTGTCTCCTCCCAGCGGCCCCTCCTCCCGCCGTCCCTGCGCGACGCAGACCATCCTCCTTCGCTCTGAAAGTCAGGGGAGCTCTCCAAGTAGGCAAGAAGAAATCGCTATTCCAGACAATCGATGACACGATAGCGGAACATGACAGACAGCTCATTGCTGATATGCAAGCGAGAGGTTCGTTAATTTGTCTGTGGTTACCATGGTAACGAAGGTGTTACCCTTCAACCAGAGTCGATATTAAAACACCCGTATCTCACAGTTTTTGTGAACGAAAACAATCCCGATGCTATGCATGATAGGTAGATGCATTGTTAAAATACGATTGTATTCCATCAGGCAGGGATAGAGTCGATGAAAATAATACGGTCACAGGTCAAAGTCCCCTGTTTTCTGTTTCCCATTGTGTTATTTGTTCAGAATATGGCAAAAAGTGAATCAGACATCAGTTCATTGTTATCATACAGGATCACGGAAAATGTTTTTTATCATGCTTGAATTGTTCCCTTCCAGTGTGAATCATGCTGTGCGTATGTTAGAGAATTTTTTTAATCATAAAAAGTGTTGGCTGTTCCTGTATTGGTAAACGCATGTTCAGCACTCAGTGTGAAGTCCGAGTCTGTTGAAACTGTTTGTCTGATATGTATTTTGTCTCACTCGCCGCATCCGTTTCCAGGCGAGATCTCCACTCCAATCGTCGCTCCCCGGAGTCGTCTCAGTCACCGGAGCAGCGAAGCAACCACCTCCCCACGTGACCCGCTGTCGAGCAAGTCACGTGACCAGTTAACCAGTAGATCACGTGACAGACTAACGAGTAGGTCTCGTGATCTTGATTTAGAGGAGGCTGACGACGACGATGATGACAGTGATGTTAGTGTTACTGCTGAGGATCTCGCAATGTTTGACAGGTTTAATGAAGGAGTAGGAAGACATGTGTTGGATAAACTTTTCATCCCATTCTTTTAAACAGCAACCTACAACAGCCCTCATCTCTTCATACCCTCACTGTCGCCTCCCCCTCATGTAAACACAGTTTACTAACCTAGCTGCCCCTAGCAGCCCCTCCCCCTCTCTTGTATTCTTGTAAACACAGTTTACTAACCTAGCTACAGATGGGTGGACGGGGAAACCCCGACATTTGCCTCGTCAGCTGCTGGGGAGAGAGCAGCTAGTGCGGAACTTGCTGATGTTCTGGGGACGTACACTCTGTCCAGAACATCCTCAACGAGGTTAGGGAGTCTGGGTGATTCATGCAGGAAAATGAATTTGATAGGGAGCCGATCATAGGCTTCAAAGGTGCTGACTGTCTGCCTAAGTGGGTCCTCCAATTCTATTCTGTTTTTGAAACTTACCTAGTATATTTTGATCACTGCTGTTTCCTGATACCTCGATCCCCTCGCAGAAAGCGAAGTCTGGACTCCCCTGCTGCTACAAGGACCATGGACCCTAGTGAGACTGCACAGAGCAGTGTCTACCCTGAGAGTAGCGGTCACGTGACCTCTGTGGTTCCTGAGGAGGAAGAGGAAGGGGAGGGAGAGAGTCCGGCGAGGGAGTCACTTCCTGAGGTGAGAATGGGAGGGAAGGAGCAGGTTGAAATAAGAATGATCATCCGAATCTCGAGTCTCAAATTCAGTTCGAAAGGATTAATTATACAGGTAATTTGTTTGATGGGTAGAACTGAACATATTTCTCTCACATCATGCCACACAGGCCGGCAGTTTGGCAGAGTTCGTATCAGTACAGAGCAAGGATGTACCTGATTCACCATTGTCATCGCTTCCTCCCATGGGTGAGTCAAGCTCATGATGACACAAGCAACCCTCATCTAGCAACCGTCACTTAGCAACCGTCACCTAGCAACCGTTACACATGACGAGTACAACAACTCGACAAAACACCTTATATTGAAGCTTCATTTTGCTCGTTCTTATTGGAATGTAAAAAGTGTCAGTACTGTAATTAATGTTAATTGAACCCTACAAAGTACAAATAATCGTCAGATGAGGAAGAATTGAGGAAGCATCTCTCCTATCAGGAGCCGACATATGAAGATGTGCTAAATGTAACAGGGAAGAAGATGACTCAACCGTACGGTGAGTGGAGCTATATTCTTGAAACTCCTACCATGGCTCAAGTGCCATTAGAAACTCGGACAACCAAGATTTCACGTCATTCCGATGATCGCTTCTCGAGTTAGTGGCCGCCATAACCCCTTATGGACCCAAACCGTGTCAGTTTGAGTGAGCATTTGAGGATAGCTC
>CAMPET010000236.1:68291-105798 GCA_946803715.1 Beroe ovata | reverse complement strand
AGGAGGGAGGGGGAGAAGGTCTAAAGTTGTATGAGGAGAGTGAGGAGAAGTTGGATGAAGAGGGAGGGAAGAAGTTCCGAAATTGAATGAGGAGAGAGAGGGGAGAAGTTGGATGAAGAGAGAGGGGGAAGGTAAATGAGGAGGGAGGGGAGAATTTGTTTGAGGAGAGAGGGGACATGTTAGATGAGGAAGGAGAGGAGAATTTGCTTGAGTAAAGAGGGGAGAAGTGAGAGGGAGGGAGGGGGTAAGTTATGAAGTTGGATGAAGAGAGAAGGGAGAATTGGGATGGTGAGGGAGGTGAGAAGTGGGATGAGGATAGAGGGGAGAAGTTTGGTGAGGAGGCAGGGGAGAAGTTCTGAAGTTGGATGAGGAGAGAGGGAAGGAGCTGAATGAGGAGAGACGGAAGAAGTTGGTAAATTATTAGTTGTAAGATGATGATTTTACCGAGCAACACTGATTATGAACGATCGGTCATTGGGGTCATCGCACATTGTCTCTTCAAAATCAAAAATACATTCACTATTCAAATATTCACCTCAAACATCAGAATGGATGTCAGTGATACATTCTCTCTGAGCAGGCCCATCCCTCTTTTCCCTATCACAGAAGGGAGATAACCTGTGTTGTAATTGTAAACTGTCATGTGTTGCCGGAGAAGTTGAAAGAACATTGAGGAGGGGCAAACTTGGATGAGGAGGTTGGAGGGAAAGTTGGGAGGGGTCAGGGGAAGTTGGAAGAGGAGAAAGTAGGATGAGAGGGAAGGGGTGGTTAGATGACTGAGTAGGAAAGTTGGATGAGGGAGAGGCTGTGGGCAATTGAAAGGCTTATTCATCAAACCATTCTTATTGATCAAAAAAATTGCTTGTGAACCAGTGTGCAGCCAACATTGATCATCATTCATATTTCATCAATCATTGAATTCCAATCAAACTAAGTACATTATAGAACTTGATACAGTACTGAAGACAAACTGATTCAAAAACAGCATCAAATCTGCACTCACCTATCAGGGTTGATGTTTGAAAGTTCAAAATCAAATGTTGATTGTTGAACTTTAAATGTTGAGTTGAGTCCCAGACCAGTGTAAGGTTAATAGGGCTAGAACGGACATTCATCTAAAGACACTGATTAGACACAAGAGATGATTGTAACTCATTTAAAAGATGATCAAATTACCAATTCAAAACAATTTAAGAAGCATTCAAGAAGCTTTAAAATTTAAATAAGAGGAATGTACAATAAATATGAAGAAATGCGTAACAAATATACAGCAGTATCTTACTCTTAGCTTGAACTTTCCTTCAAATTTCAAAAAAAGGAGTTTGAGAATGCTCTTTGAGAAGATTCAATGATGTCATGATGAGTACAAGTGAATGAAACTCAAAAGGTATGACACATCTATATCATAATTTGGTAAGGTGTTTGATTGCGTCTTTCATGACTTTGTAGACAGGTGTCTTTCGTGACTTTGTAGACAAAAGTGGCATGCTATTCTGCAATCTGTGTGTGTTGCTATGGTAGCGTAGAAGTTGCATGTGCATGAGATAGAGTGATCAGCTGAAGCTCATTTATGAAGACCCTACTTCCATTACCTTGCTCTCTTTCTGCTAATGGGGAAACTGAACATAGTGCTGATAGTGATTAAGCAATAGTCATACTTTTCTTGAGCTGTTGCTTATCTTTTCAGTGCATTTCTCGGACCTACGGTGAAGCCCTTAGTTTTGTCAATGAACGCAGTGCAACTAAATGAAATATAATATAACTTGGCAATCGTAAACTTTGAGTGATTATAGTTTGAAGAAATGTCTCGAACGTGAAAAATAATGCTCACTCTTCCATTGTGAGGATTAACTGCTCAGTGTTACTGTTTTAAATCTATTTTCTGCTGTCGTGTCCAATGATTCAATGAGTAGTGTATCACGCCCACTTGGCAGGTTTCCCAGTCTATATTATAATTAGGTTAGAATAGAATAGAATGTTTTTGACAGATAAAATAAATAAATAAGATGGACTCAAGTGCCAATCTCAAACAGTTATATCATTGTTAAGTAACCTTCTTTCAATGTACCCAAATTAAGAACAGTCTAATTAATTACAGCATACAAAACATGTTTGTTTGTCTGAGTCTTTCGTGACTTTGTAGCATGTAGACATGGACAGGCGATATCTTGTCAGATGTTATCTCGCTTGTTTCTCGCGCGCGCGCGAGAAACAGACTAACAGAGGTCTTGTCAATCGATGATAGACCCTGTCGAGAATTTCGTTTTGCGCGCGCGCGGCGCAAACTTATTCTCAGACAGAGATCACGCGGCTTGCATCAGCGGTCTAGCATTGCCAGACAACAGAGGTCTTGCCGGATGTTATCGAAGGTTTTCGATCGATGATAAACCCTGTCCCTGCATGTCCACTGTCTAGGATTTCTTGTAGGATTTACCTTACCCTTGCTGGCGGGATTTTATCCCTGGCGGATTGAAAATCGCGCGCACCGACGGTAGGGTAAAATCCTACAAAGGATTTCGTTTTGCTCTGCGCGCGCGTCACGCGTGCGGCTTGCATCGCGGCTTAGTATTGCCAGACAATATCGGAGGCCAGCATCGATGAAGGCGCGCGCAAGAAACAGTGGACATGGACAGATAACATCCGGCAACTTTATCATCGATCGACAATCTATAGACCCTGGTTTCGCGCAGTACTCACGACACGACATGTTCCCGCGCTGCGTGACCCAAATACTCCGCGCGCGCTGCGCGTCTCCGTGGTCTACGACTTTTCAGTTCACTGAGTAGAATAGGGGCGCGCAACGTGTGCACAGACACGACAGCAGGGCCTTGGCCCTTGGCCAACGGGCCAAGCGTAGCTCGGTTGTCTGGCGATGCTAGACCGCTGATGCAAGCCGCTGAGAATAAGTTTGCGCCTCGCGAGAATAATAAGTTTGCGCCGCTAAGAATAATTATTCTTAAGTTTGCGCCTTGCGCGCGCAGAACGAAATTCTCGACAGGGTCTATCATCGATCGACAGTAGCTCGGCAACTAATAGGGCCGCCGCGTCATGACACTTGATTAATTTTGTGCTCACAATCACGTGATATGATATGATACCTACTTTCCGTCCGTACATCATTGGGCTCACTAATCGAAGACGATCACTATAAAATGATTAAATAGACAGAATCATGAACAATGCTTACAGTTAATATTTATCTATTCATTTAATAGCAACAACAATTCCAGCATTGAGCACGTTTACGTTTACCAACCTACTGGATTTGCTAATGCAATCAATTTCAAATTACAGATTGAACAAATGAACAATGGAAATTGGAAAAACTAGATCTCTGGACTCTGATGAAAATGATGACGTCATCATCCTTCAATTTCTAAATAACTGTCTGGCCATTTGAAACATCACCTACCTTGGTGCTTGTAATGGTATCTATTGCTATAACCATATGCATGATCCTTGATCAATGCAAACATTGACAGAGGTGGGGGCTGTGGTCCCCTCAGTTAAATTGGCCCTCTGAATTCTTAAAGTAGTACCTATCATACTTTTGAATGGAACCTTATCCTTCAGTTTTTTCTGACAGGCCCTGATGTCATCAGTGTTGTGCCCTGAGACCACTGTACTAGTCTATACTCCTAATGAGAGCTCGGTTTGCACAAAGTGTATTAGTAATGCTAACATGACTAATCACTCTTATATTTTGCTGGCTATGTGGCTGGATCAATGAGCATATGAATGAACATGAACACTTGACTGCTATACTATATTGTAGGTCAGATCACAACTTATCATTCCTCTAAAATGTAGAATGTTCACATTTGGTATGAATGTTTGATAACCTATATTAGTATATTATTCAAATAAATAAGGTACAGCTCAACTTACCATCAAATATCCATAAGGAAATAAAATAATTCAAAAATCAGTTAGTTTATCAGCTGTTGGTATTCTCACAACACTGCATTTCGAAATCTCCATTATTGACATCTTGTGTGACAACAGGATTTCTTGTGGCTACCCCATTGAAATCATTTGATGTATTCATAGTTTGCCTTGCATCTGACATAGTGATATGCCTCAGTCTAGTCAGGTTAGCAAAACTATTAAATATCCATGAGGGAAGAGTAGTGAGATACTTGTCATAAAGAATGGGGTTAATCACTGTGTTAATTGGCAGAAGGATGGTCGAGAACCCAGGATAAAGCCCTGTTGCATCGAAGATTCTGGTGTAATGAACAAAACACACTAATATAAAAGGGAATTTACAAAGAAAGTCAGTGAAAATGATCATGGTTATTTTCCTTTGCAGAGGACCAAATCTGTTAGCTGCAACATGTCCAACTCTGTTTGAAGATTGTACAGCTTTTACTTGAACTGAACAGTAGGCTATGGAAATAATTATGAAGCATAAAAAGTTGATTCCAATGATTGTCCATGTAAAATGCTGTTGTGGGTCATGAGGGTCCACAAAATATTTAAAAGTACAGAGACCACTGCTACCATAAAAACCAAGAACATTAAATTTGATTTCAGTTCCCTCAGGATCATCAGAATTACGAAACATCTCCTTTATTTTGTTCCTCATACCATAAGCACTATCTGTGGGTATGGCATCATCTTTCCCGAAATATTTCTCTAGAATGGGAATAAAATCGTTATTTCGTTTTGACCCAAGAAAAAGTGGAGCATTTTCAATGTAATAGCCATTATAGAAGTAAGCATTTCTCAATGAAACATTAGTTGGGGTTATGGCGATAAGAAGAGATACCCCCATGATAACTGCACAAGTTAATGCAACTTTCATCACAAATGATGGGTAAGACCGCTGAACCGAAATTCTCATTTCCCTGATGACATATGATCTGTACAAACTGAGAACAGTGATGCCAAATACTGATAACTGTGATCCAAACGTTGACAAGACACCATAGAAGCCACACGAAACAGATGTCAGCCATTCAAGTTCTCTTTTGCAGAAGTCTTTGCCCATCATCATGTTTTCAAAACAAATGCAAAGCAAGTATAGAGCGACACAAAAGTCACCCAGTGCAATCAAAGTCACGAACGCATCAATGCAAAAATTGACTTTCTTTTTCTCCTTTGTTAAATGGGTAATGTTTCTGATTATCATGAACATATTCAGAATTGTAGCAGGTATGCTTACCAACCAACCAAAGCTTTGGAGGACAGCTGATGTCAGTATTTTCTTCCCATGGTTATGACACTCTGGACTACACTCATCAGTTGCATCTGAACAGTCAACGAACCCATCACAAAACTGAGAGTACTTTATTATTTCAGTCTTGTGGGCTGAACACGAGAAATGGTTCTCACAATCATCCTCATCTGAGTTATCCCCACAATCATTAACCAAATCACAAACTTGGGTGTATGGTATGCAATTACCATTGGAACAAGGAAATATTTCCCGATTGACAAACTCTCCCTCTGTACCTGTCTGTTCCACGAATGTCAGGGTATTGCGTTTTGTAAGGGTCATTATCCTATTGGGGAGGTAAGGGCAAGATCTGGTAAAATGAATATCTGCCACAGGACATTTCACCTGGTGATTTATGCACAAGCTCAAACATGCAGCATAAACATAGTACTCTCCAAAGAGGTTTCGACAATCTAATGTTCCTTCCTCCGGACCAACTATCACAATAGGCTTTGTACCATAAGAATCCTCAAAAATGTAATCCTTGCAATTCGTGACTGCACCTTCATTTTCAGTGCTCGGCAAACAAGAAGAAAGGTATTTCTTAGTTCTGGTCAAGGCCAACGCTCTTACTGACACATTCTTCCCTCGAGCGATCTTACAGAGTTGTCCTTCGATTTCGCAGCTGGGTTTTCTCTGGCCGTTACACATTTCTGTAGGCTCCAGGAATTGCAAACTATCCGGGTTATCATTGCAGATGAATGTGAAGTTGCAAGGATATGAGCTAGGCTTGAAAGAAAATCGAGAAATTGATTCATTGCCACTGATCTCGTATGTGCAAAGTTTCCAATATTTTGGATCTTCATCCATGCCGTTTTCGCAATCCTGCACACCATCAAGGACCCAATCTTTAAGAACATCAAGCTCAAACTCTCCTAATCTTTTGTTCCTGACAACTCTTGTACATTTGAGACCTGTTTTCTTATTGGTGCAAAAAGACTCATCTTGACCATTTTTGCAATGTTGCACACCGTCACAAACAAAGTGCCTGTGAAGACGACAACTTCTCTCTGGGCTTTCACATTTATTGATGAGGTCATCACTACACAGATTCAGATTTTCACACAGGACAACATCAGTCAGTGTGATAGTATAGTTGAACTTGGAATCGGTACAGTTGAAAACCACATCTCTGTTGGTGCAATTGATATGATCACTGCCATCAATGCAAACCACAGAATCGTCTGATGGTAAGACCTGGGTTCCGCAACGTTGAACTTCGTAGAAATCTATTTCAGTGTTTTCAGACGATATACATCTACCTACCTTGTCAGACTCGCCACACCTTTCCGATCCTATCAGGTCAATCTCATTGCCACAGTCGCTTGTGTCCCCATCTGTACTGTTGATGCATACATTGTGGGGTTTTTTCCACTTCATCCTATTGACCCCCAGCTGATTATTAAGACACTCCAGTCCAAAGCTATGACCACACCCAGTCTCGTCTTCACTCCACACCGGGCAGTCCAATATGCCATCGCACTTCTTGGACATTGGTATAACCTGGTCACTAGAATGGCACCAATACCACTCCCCGGGACAATTTTCTGTGTTATTAAAATTGTTGCACTTAAAATTCGGATTGCAATGCCAGCGTGTGTGGTGGTATGTCCCGGAGATGACCTGGTCTCCGAAGATGAAGTCAGTGAAGGAGCAAATGGGCAGGCCGCATAGTGCAGATTTGACAACTTGGCTATCATCGATATTCAACTCATTTAAATCAAATAACCCACAGTTTTGGTAGAAACCCGGATCATCTTTGCAGAGATTGCTAAACGTTACCTCATAGACGTTGTAACTAATGGCTGTGTAAGTTTCGTCACTTGCCATACACTTGTACGATATCATGCCGATCTCTGTTTTCTCTCCCATGTTGTATGCCTTCAGGAAGCCGTTTACAGCTCGAATTGTGTAGTAATTGTCACCTGAAATTATATGAAAGTGTGCTAAAACAAGTGCTAATTGATCTAGTGCTGATTGAAATCATGCTCCGTTATGGAAGTCTAGGTACTGGTAAAACTAAAAGCATTTCTACGCAATGAAAACCTCCAATAGCAAACCTTGTGATGGTGATGATGTTGCGAGTGGAATCATAATAAACAGAATATAGGAAACGGTAACGTTCACAAGCGCTTGCATGGTAGTCCGGATCCAAAACGCTGAACTGTCAACATACAATGTGACTTCTATCAATAATGTAGGTATCAAGCTTTGAGCGGAATCAGCAACTATTTATTGGTACCTATTCCAACGGTATCTTCATTAGGAAATTATAGGAATTGGTATAAAATCACTGGGACTTGGGGAATGAGCTGCTCAATAATCTCACCGACAAAGTGTAACTGCACTTAATGGTGTAGGTAATGGTCTACAATCAAGTTGACTGGTTCAAATTTTCTCTTATCGTACAACACGCGAAATGAAAATCGTGATTGTCAACGAGTTTTTCTATCAGTAAGTTTAACAGACGGATTCGGCTAAGTATAATGATATCCGTGGGTACGCGTACGCTACCTTTCAAAAGTATTAAATTCACACAATAGATTTCATTATGAGAAAACTAAGCTCTTGGGATTAGATGCTAAACACTTAGCGCCAACCAATAACTGCCATAAACTGAAGCAAGAAATCAGAGCAAGCTCGATTTTGCGTCTCAAACAATCCATGTGTGACTTGCGAGCTGTAATAATGATGGATATTCGTTTACATATTATGAGTCTCGAGACTAGTAAGGCATAATTGTCTAACACTCTAACAGTCTAAAACATTTTTATAATTACCTACTGGTTATGAACCCCGGGTCAAATAGATAAGAGGTACAGCTCAGGTCCGAATATTTTCTGACCAATGGACTCTTTTACTGAGAATTGAGATATACCACTGCCCGAAACTTTATGCGACTGTCTATAACTCACGAGCAGCACTGTCTATTGATTTTAGGAGATGCAAATATAAAGTGGCTAAAAGGTTCGTCCACTTAAACAGCACGCGGTGAAAACGCTTTCTCTACAAAATTTGGATTCGGTTTCAGTGGTGTTCGGAGTCTCTTCAATGGGTTCAATCTGCCTTGACGTCACAGTCAAATCATGAATAGCATTTCCCTCGGTTTCTGGATTTGACTGTTCGTTTGAGACCGGCTTACATCTCACGCGCTCAAGGGCAAAGTGATAACTCAGTACATCTCAGTCACAGTCATGATGAGCGCTATGGAGGGTCAACTATTTTTGGAAGTAGATCTTTCGAATTTAAACGGAATACAGTAACGACGAAAATATGTATATTGACCCCGTGTTTAATGATACATGGGGATACGAACCGTCAACCGAGTAGCTGATATAGACCTAGAATCGTCAGAATGAGAGAGAGCTTTGGGACAGTGCACGAAGGGACACATAAGGATCGCGGATGCGGTAGGCATTCAATCAGGGTCCCTGACAGCTGACCCCGGGTCACCCGGGCCGGGTGATACTGCCCAATATTATAGAAGGCAAATAGATGCGGCGATATAAGGTGTCACTAGAGCTCAATCCATGAAATGATATTTGCATTCAATGTGTGATCAGGCTATCAACTTCTGCGACAGAGTGGTCTGTAGTCTGTGGTGGATCAGGAGGGTCACACAGAAAAATATAATTTGACCCTTCTGATCCATACACGTGGATCACAGAGTTCACCTTAAGTGGCCCTCCTGATTCACGTAATATGAAATATTTCCTTGTGTTTGACAACGGGTGCCTACACAGTACTCCATTACAACAAGTAGATGTTGTATAAGCTAGTCTTTATGTGAGAGACGAGGCGGAGGAACCGACCAATGACCATCAAGTACAATCTCACCGGACTGCGGAATCAATGGGTGATTAGGCATCCAATTTTTAAGACAAGTGCAAATTCAATCAAAGTATTATTGAAGTGATTCCCATATCTGAGATTATGCGGAATGATAAGATACTACGATACGAGAAGTCATCGGCGAGGAAATTGGGATTTGATCTCCATAAACCAACAATTTTACAGTAATATTCAATAAATATCATTCGCCCTTCATTATCCGAGAAGCATTATGAAGACTGTCAGAAGCTGGAGCATGATTTCATCTCCACTGACTGATTGATCGATCAACAGTTGATTACTTAAATCAATGATACTGACTAATGCAGATTACCTTATACCTTTATTATTGCATCCGTGACAAAACAATTTAGAATGAACACAAAGGATTCTGCAGTTGACGAATACAATTTCGTAGCAGGCCCTGGACGAACAATATTATAGGAAAACTGCATCAATTAAGATGATTTTGAAAAACTGAATTCGTTTTGAATATTGAATAATCAGACATATTATAAACGAAGTCAAAGAATTGTCGATTATTGGGCAATCATAATGTTCCATGGTGTCAAACCATTCTTCTGTGCACTGAAAATTCGTTTGACACCATGAAACATTATGTAATATGTTTCCCAATAATAGTTATTTGACTTCGTTTATACTAACACTCTTGTGATTCCGTAATTGAGCACTCTTGTCTTGGAATGACGACAACTCAACAATAATCAAACATAGATATTATCATATTCAGTTTGTGAAAATCGTGTTATTCAGTACTTACGTCCTACCTATTTCATTGTAATTTTTGTCGCGAGCATGAAATGCTAACATCGTCTCATAACAATATGTCATATACGACGCGAAGTTAAACTGACAACTTTTATTATAAGCAAAAATGCTACCAAGTTGTCAAAGCTGAACCTTATGATTAAGTTGACTGTAGTTTTAAGAAAATTCTTGATAATAAAAGATGAATTTGAAGTTCTGTCTTTGAGGCTGAATTCCTAGAACTCCAAACTCAGAAATATTAGGTATCACCTAGCTATAACTTGCTAGACTATAATATTAGGCCCCCACCCCCTTGTAGCGAACTGCGAAGTAGCGAACTGGGAACGTGATGGGTGCCCACTCATCGCGCGGGCAGTAGTAGTGAAGCAGTGGTCATAGACTTGTTTGTAAGGCATATTAGGATTGGCATAGAGATTGAATCAGGATTTGATATGTGATAGTACCGCTGTCAATGCATCAAAAAGGCGTAATAAGGCAAAAGTTTTGCCTTTTTACGCCTTATTGTTTCAAAAAAAACGTTTTGCCGCAGAACGGGGTGTGTTGTCTTATTGATGTCTTGTTGTTGCGTTATTGTTGCACTGTCACCGGAACAAGTTTCCGATATGTGTATGCTTGCATCGGTTTCCCGTTCTGTTGTGTGCCTGTGCATGGTTGTCTGTTTCTGTATGTCTGTCGGTGTCGGTATCTACCTATTCTATGCGGTTAGCAAGTCGCAAACCCCGACATTGGTGAATAGTGATGCGATTGAAAAGTCTGAGCTGTGAACAATATCAATTTTCAGGAACACAAATACCGTCTATACTTACAAAGTGGAACGTAAACTATTATTGGACAAACGGTCACGTCCATCAAGATATGCTCTCACAAAGCCATGCTAATGGGTTCCTGCTCCTAATGCAGTTACAGTAGGATCCGTGTAGATTGACCATGTGTAATGTGTTACTGTTACATTACTCGCACTAAACTGGGATATAAATAGCAGATCGACTATCGAGCCTTTCACATAGGAGACGTAATCATTAAAAACGCAGTATCAAAAGTCTATAATATAGCGTCACTCAAACAAAATGGAAATGGCGTGTAGGTACTGTGAAAACAATAAATGCAGATGTCTCAATGAGCTAGGTTCATTTAAATCTGATGAAGTACTGACCGCTGTATCTCCAACTGAAGCTATCAAAATCTTACTGAAGCTATCAAATTCTTCCTATCGGTGCACCGGGGTGGGTGCTGAACAAGGAGTTGGTACGAATGGCAGATACCGAGAAATCCAGCTTTGTGTGTTTGTGGCAAAAAGTATTCTGTTGACCACAACTTAATGTGTAAACATGGTGGCTACTTATTGATCTTTAGGTACAATAAAGTACGGGACACGAATGCTGTCACGTGGAGTCTGTCACGAACGAGCCAGAGCTGATTCCTGATGATTCCAGTCAGCAACTCCCTAGGAACACGGATGAGAGAGCCCGCATTGACATCTCAGATCGCGGGCTCTGAGGACCTTTCCAGAAAACCATGTTTGATGTCAGAATCTTCCATCCGAATGCAGAATCTTCCAGAAACCGATGTTTCTGGAAGATTCTGCATTAAGATGTCATCGAGTCAGTATATACACAAATCGATAACATCGAGAGGAAAAATAATGAACAGCATGTGATTCAGGTGGAGAAATGCAGTTTCACGCCGTTAAACAATTCTACAGTTCGTTGATTTATTTCAAAGTGACTACAAGTCTGATACTTTGTTTGACGACTGTGGTATCAATTTTCAGTTTTGATCGATTTAAGATAGTGTAGATATTGATTATACTGTACGGAGTATATAAACGTAACTCGTATTTATAATACTGTACACAGCTGAACAGCAACTTGGACTGTGCACAGTGGAACCCGGTTGAACGTCTATTGGGACAAGGAAAATAACAATTTTTCGGGGCGCGGAGGCCACACGTTATTTAGGTGACGACTACCGCGCATCGTTGGTCGTTACGAGCCGGCCGCATGCGTGTTATGCAGGGGGTAAGGCTAACTTTGGCAAAGAATTCCCACTTTTTTGGGCTTTGCCAAAGAAGACTTTGCCAAAGTTGTCCATAAAGGTCTTACAAATCAGATATTTATGGAAAAATATCTATATTGACCAAATTTGATTTCATTTATGAGTTGAAAAACATTTCTCACGTCCTGAGACCGAATCTCAGATCAATATAACTATAAGACCTCTTACCGTCATGCTAGCTCGATTGATGTCATTAATATGGATGTGAGGGAGATGAAATATTGCATCATGAGACGTAACATGGTTGTATTGGCGACATGGGAAGCCACCATAGTCGCCAGCTAAGCCAAAGTGGCGAAATATTTTTTGACCGTTTTTGATGCAAAAACAATCAATTCCTGCATAATTTTGAACGCTGATTCGATTTTAAGTCAAATAGATAGCCTACATTGCTTTCTTAATTGACGCGGGCCCGAGCTAGCCAACTATTGATATCCGGTCCATTTTATGAAGGCTTAGGAATATTTCCGTTAAGATTTTATTTCTTGCGTAGAAATCGGTTTTCGTATGACTGTTTGTATTGACGAGTGTTTTAAATGACGAGTGACCACAATGTCCTTATTGAGGCGTTAAAAGTGTCCTTAACTATGCTTAAAATCCATGCGAGAGACGAGAGTATCTCTAACCCTGAACCCAACAGCCAACTCCTTTTCTAGCCCTAAAATCTAACCCCGACCCTAACCTAACACTGACACTGGTCCTTACCCTAACCCTTGACACTGGCTCTTACCCTGACCCTAACCTATGAGTATGTGGCCAAGAATTTTAATGATGTCTTGATTACGTAATCAAGGTCAAACCCCCCTCCCCCTCCGTAATCAAGCGTTATCATTTTGAAACCCCCTCCCCCTTAGCTGATTACGCAATATGTGAATGGCATGATCCCTTAATGTCTTCCAAAACGGTGTTCCCCAACTTGCTAAGATCACCATCATTGTTAGCGCCATGGTGCCTGCTAATGTATGCATTATGCAGAATAATCCTGCTTGTTAATGGAACACATATCACCCTATCACCGATAAGTAATAAGAGGCTGCACCCATCCCGTCCATTAGCCTTAGGCATACTATGGGGAGATTATACAGCGCCATGGCCTGCAGATAAAGTTATACATATTGCAAAGATTATGCACATGGCATATTTGTCAGCAATTCAGTGATGCAGATGAACCTAGGTTATGCAATATGCACAGTGTGGCCTCATTATAATTCAGGGCCAGCACCAGTTGAAAGGTAGGCGGTGGAAAGGTAGGCTGGCTATCGTCACATGATTTCCATGAGCAGTTACCAATCGATCGAAAAATATAGCGTTCTGTTGAAGAAAGTCGCCTTAAATATCCTCTCTGCCCATGCAGTTGACGTTATAATGTAAGAGTTGAAATAGCAATATTTTTGCTTGACGGGGTTTTACTTTCAAAAGAGAAATAAAGGCGAGGAAATGCTATCATAAAGGAATCTTTTGTTTAACATGCGATTGTGGGATTTAAAAGCTTACCCAATGAATTAAGAATAAGACACAGAAAATAAATGCTTCTAATTGAAAAATGGCACAATTTTATTTATACTTTATAGGATAGAGTCCGCGAACTGACTGCGATTGCGAATATGGGATTGCAATATAAGTATAGCTCAGAACCACCAACATTATATGATAGACGCGCGTACACACAAACGCAGAAATGATATATATGCAGACATAGACATGACAGACACTGAGGCGACGTGGAACTATTGTTTCTGTCATCAAATTTTAATGCTAATGCATCGCCGTTATACGTCTTTAAATTACATTTACAGTCACTTATAAGGTGAAATAAATGAATCCTATCGCAAAAGCTCTTACAAATGCATCAAAGTCAAATCTTTATTCTAGCTGCACTCTGAGACGATCTTCTATCACATCTTATAAAAGCAAGCAGCACTTTTTAACACGCCTCTTGCAAGATATTGTATTCAACTTCAAATTTACTGAAATTATAATCGTAGGTAAATTTGAAATTTGTTTCATTATCTGAAGCCAGCCCATGTCATCTCGATTTTTTAGGCGGTTATTTCTACTTTTAGGCTTCAAGGGTCAGGGCGAGGAATAGGACTGACCAAGGCCAACTAGAGGGCACCTAATCCTATTTATCTATTCCACTCGTACTAAATTCATCGCCCTAATTTTTTGAAAATTCTTATTTTTGCCTCTTTTTCGGTTAAGTAGACATGAATCGACGTATTTTTAGGCGCTGATTCCGAATCATCCCATGTGATGTAAGATAAAACTGCTTCCCTGGCGAGTTATGGGCGGAAAACTGATTTGATCACGTGACCAGACATATTTCCAATTAATCGCGTTTTAATCCCTCGGGTTAGGGTTTAGGTCAGAGTTAGGGTTAGGGTTAGGGTTTGGAAGTATCCCGTGGGTTAAGGTTAGGGTTTGGGATGGGTCAGGAAACCGAAAGAAAATAAGTCACGTGATAGAATTAGGGCGATGAATTTAGTACGAGCCTATCTATTTAGCTGTACAGGTTGTGTAATGCGTATGGTTAGAATTCTTTAACAAGGTGCTCAACTCAGCTCCGAGGAGCCTACTGGCTACTACATGAACATCCCAAACAGCGTTGCTTTGTTTATTTCACCTATATTTAACGCACCTATATTTCACCTACATTCACCTGTATTTTACGCAAAACTGATACTGTTGTACACTGATACTGTTGAACACTGTACCCACGACTCCTTCACTTCATTGCAGTACAGTCTGCATTAAAATCTCTTTGGAACTGCACAAGACAATTTACCGTTACTATATACCCTATCACGGAGGTCAAATTGACTTCAAGTGATTGTTGAACAAAAAACGGCTGTTCAATAATTAATTTCAATCAAGAAAAAAAAGAAATATACATATTCAAATGTAACAACTGAAAGTGATAAGCTTGATAAAAACGATCTTTGATAACACAGACACAGAATTATATGAAAATTAACGTTAATAAATTAATGTAAATAACCCGGTATATTCACGAAAGTCATGAAATAAATGAATAACGACATAAAGAATAGAACCGATGTGAACATTAACGGGTGCTAGTGCTACGAGTGAGTTACTGCTCCTTTGTTGCGTTATTGTTGACTTATTGTTGCGTTATTGTTGCGTTATTGTATTCTTAATTCAAGTCGACAGTCGCAATATTAGACAAAACGGGGTTTGATGTCTTATTGTTGTCTTATTGTTGCCCTATTGTTGTCAACATTTGAGTCGCTTGTTGCGATATTGTTGTCTTATTGTTGTCTTATTGTTGCCTTATTGCATCGACACCGGTACAAATTGCCCAAATACCTCCGCTGGAAGTGGATCTAGAAGGTACGATCAATCTATATGATGTTGATTTCTTGGAATATGTGATTACACAATCAGCTTCTATATGATTGACAATAAAGTGGTCTGCTTCGATTCCTTGGATAACATGGCGTACAGCAAGGATCTCCACCGTGTTCGCCAGGCTAAGCACATATTACCAGTAACCACTATGTCTTGACCTAAGCTAATTTTAATTTCAAATGTCTTGTTATTGTCAAATGTTCCTTATGTCTGCCAATGGGTACCTTCTAACTACCCTGACACAGTTACACTCGATGACAACTATAGTCATTCTGTGAGTAACGAAGCGGAAATTATTTCAATAAGATCATACGAATCATTCAGATGCCCAATAGAGCGTAACTCATAAAACTAGATCGCCTCAAACTTGTTGGATAACTGCCTACCCTCGCTGGCAGGATTTCATTTTCAACAAATCCCACAAATGTTCTACGACGAAAACACAAAACCATTATTTATCACTAGAATCAACGAAGAGAAGAGCTTCTCTGCCCTCAGGCTTGATAATCCTCATCTCCTAAGAGAGACTGTTTCTGATCCGATGCAGCAAGCCTAAAACAAAGTTAATATATAAGGTAAAGAATTAAAATCATATCTGATGGTCCAAGTGGATTCCCTTCCTTGAATTTAAGAATTCAGATCAGTTTTCACTCACCCCAAGTACATTGTGTTGCGCTTGAAGCTGAATATGTATATTGTTGTGACAACCAATGTGGATACCGTTATCAGTATTGTGGCACAAAGCATCACAAACAATACATCTGAAACGGTTATAGTTAACGGTGATCGGCAATATCAGGATCAGTCACGATCATTGATCCTGGCATCACAGCAGCGTACACAACGCGTTTAACTCGATGTTTTGACAGGGCTCTCTTGGAACATACTTTCGTTGAATAGCGCACACATCGTGGTCAAATCAAACTTACTTTTGCCGAGGCCAGGAACGAAATCCGGCCAGTCTTTAGAGCACATGTCCAAAATGTCAGCTTCACTGATCTCCATATGGTTGTTCAAACTGCAAAATGAGAGATTGAAATACAGCTTAGTACATGGTGCTTTGCGTATAAAATACTATGTAGTGTCATGTTTATAGAATTGCACTTTGAAGTCTTACTATGCCACAACGAAACATATCCATAACCACAGATTTTAGGTAAGATTTACGACATCGTAAACTACAATCGAACCTGTACAACTACAATCGAACCTGTAAAACTGTTCTTCAGAGCACCCCGATTCATCACACCCTGGCATTGTGTAGTTGATGAGCTCCTCGTCCTTGTGATGACGATGCAATCTGATCACATGACCGCCACCATTTTCCTCCTCCCACACTTCGACCATGACGACTGTGGCATACGGTGTTTGTACGCCGTCATAAACCCCCAGACACGTCAAAATGGACGCTAGCGTTGTGTCGTGCTGTAATAGGGTGATCCGTGTTACACTACCAAATCTTAGCAAATCATGTGACCATTTCTTCAGTTTCCACGTCGGATCTAACCATAAAACCTCTTGTTGATATCATACTTACTGCGGAAAATATGACAAGTTTGTGTTCGTTCTGTTTCTCAATAGCCGCTCTCACTCTCTCCTTAAGTTCTCTGAGTAAAACACCTAACGCAGAGAGGAAACGTCTTTTTTGTGTTGTGAGTGAAATACCACCATGATTCAGAATACGGTTTTTGCAAGTCTACCTCCAGAAAAAGCCTTTTCCTTATCAGTCATGATGTTGTACAATCCCCATCTCATATTGCTGTATGGCGTTACCAGATTCAACAAGTCTGCATCAGCGAATTCTTTCTTCATCTCATAATTGTGGGAAGCCTGCAGGAAGGTTCATTAGGATGTGTGATAAATGATGAATGGCATCGAAATTTGAAAGCAAACTTTTTTCATTACCTCGCAAAATAAGGTATCATAGGTGGTCTCTATATAATTGAGAGTGCTATACAGATCAGTTGTTTCCTCCCATCCACACAATTCTATTATCCTTTGACTTGTCTCCTGAAACAACCGGAAATCAGAAAAGGAACAGTAACTTCTGCTCTCCCAGCCACATGATACGATGAGAGCTGAATTGAATTCTACAGCTATGCTAAATGTACGTGCGTGACTTTTATATTGTCATGTGGAGTTCGCGCGCGAAGGACAAGACGTAATCGCAAGGTCTCTGGATGTGGGAGTAGAATTTTCACTAATTCCAGTTGAGCTAGCCCGAAAACATCCCCGGATGTTCAGATTCCACGAATGAACCAACATGAACTCACCGTATTGTTCTGCATGAACGAGACAAAGTCCTCGTTGTTGAGTACAGTCTCGTGATAACTTTCCTCAAACACAGGGCAAGGTTGAGGGGGCCCGTCCAGCATCTGTTCAATATACGGTGAGTGGAGAAATAGGGTCAAAATAAACAGTATCAAGAATTGTACTATCCAGACTCCAGAGGAATCCCTTTGGAGAAACTACTTATTACAGTACTACTTATTACAGTACTGATTGCTGATAAGAGAGGAAAAAAGTGGAATTGTTATAGAACTCACCTTCTCTGTAGCTATGGGAATAGTATGTACTGGTATAGGCTGCCATACATCCAATGGACTTGTCAAATTGTTTTCCTGTAATAAGTATTCATTAAAAAGATCTGCTACTGTTTTTGGGGAAAAACTAGTCGATACACTACGGTATACATTCATCACATACCGTGATGGGAGGGAACAAGCCAGATAAGAAGCTCTGTACACTCATCAGTGTTCTATCTCTGTCTGTACTTCTAACATAGACCTGCGTAATGTTGTTCTATTATAATAGCGCAGTGGTGTTCTATGTTAGTGAACTAAACTAGTGAACCGTGGTGTTCTATAGTGAACTTGCGGTGTTCTATAGCGCACTTTAGTGAATTTGTTTATGATTTTGATTGTGCATGAGTCACTTATTCATCCCAGGCGTTGGTTGGAATTCATGTAGGATTTGTTCTTACCTCAACTCTTTTGTATTCCGGGTTGAGACCAAGATACGTGTCAACAGAGGGGTCCGTGTATCGCGCTTTGAAAAATTGCCCGTTTTTCAAATGATTTTCAGTACCAATCTGTGTTAAATTTTACAATTGATAAAAGCAAACATCAATAACTATAATCATTGGTACCTGACACTTAGTTTGGCGCAGAACATACCGTTGAAAGCTGTCCGGGTCCTTGAGGCCAACTGTCAGTAGTATTGTAGATATCATTCGGTATATCGGATATGGGCGATCTGTCTCCATGTCGAAATATCTGTTAAATATCATACATGTGAGGGTAATAACAAGATTATCATATGCTACTGAAACTCACATAATCATTCTTTGAACTGTGTATATGATGTCATGAAATGTACAATGTAGAGTTACCATCTGCAATTAATCATTATGTACTCTATGATGGGAGATTTATCTACTACTGGTCGCACGGTATAGATAATGAAACTCACCAAAATTGAGAGTTTCAGTTTGTCTGACACGGTCCATCTGACATGAAGCAGCAGTAAGAGCAATCTCAGCATCCTGATAGAATTCTCATTTGAAAATATGAAAAGCAGATTGGAGACGTTTCATTATCAATTATCAGAATAACATGACTCAAATGATACAATATTCAAAATAACAGAGGGAGAGGTTATATGTTGGGGGGGGTAAAAATACAATAGCGCAACGGGTGAACCTTGTAAAACAACAGTTATAATTGAAGATAAACAGAACAAAAGCCTGTAGACTAAACAACCATTACAAAATATTCGCAACTTGGTAACGAGCAACGCAACCAATGTATAGTGTTATGTATACAATAAAGAATTGCTGTATCAAATGTTGAGGGAGCTAATAGCCATGAATAGAATTTAGAAAGCCGCCAACTTTGTCGCAATGTTGCCAATTGTCAATTGAGACAGTTCTCATGTGTCAAATTTTCTTCTGAGTCTGATTACTTTTGGGTCAAATCTTGTGCCTCTGGCAAATCAAGATACTTGACTATCTGAGTCAAGTGATTTTGCAATGTGACATTGCATCATTAACAGGTGGGCGAACTAACCAATTACATCACGAATGAGTTGAAACACTTCATTACACTTCATTACACTTCATTACCCATATTAGATTTCTGAAATCATGAGAAAACCCCCTTACTTGACTATTTTCGACCCAAAAGAACCGTTCTTTTTAACAAACTCTTCAGCATACCAACACGACAGTCTCACCCTGAAGTTTTTCCTGGCCGCAAACTGGAGTCCCGTTTTAACGAGAACACCAGCCACGCCTCGCCCCCTCATGGCTGGGGGAACAAAGGTATGCACCATGTCTAGGATGTCCTTGTGAACGGAATATTCTAGAAATGCTGGGTTCCGTGACTGATCTGGGTCTTTCAGAGTGAACTTGTTCTCTTCATGGGCGACTGTGTCTTCGTTTGACATAGCTAGATGTTAGGGGTTAATTGGTTGATACATATTCCTCACTATTGACTTATGTTGAGAATCTCAACCAATTGCATAGACCGAAGGTATTGACAAGCTTTATGACAACAATCACTGCACTACCTATCTCTATGAATTCTTTCATACTGGTAGAAAGTAAATCGCTTGATCAAGAAAGATGTCTGATAGAAAAAGCTGTCATGCAATATGATATCAATTGGATATGATATAGATTAGATAAATAATTCACACGTTCATACATGAGTTATTTACATAAGTTAGTCAAATTAACAAAAATTGATAGCTGCGAAAATATCACGATTGATTTAAATCAGCGAATATAAATAGCAACCCATAGAAAAGAAGAAAATTACTTAAGAGTTTCATAACATTCATGCATGCATGCAAAAATCATCTTATCTGAACTGAAACTGAAAGTGATAACCCATTTTGTATCAGGTTAACCGAATTGATAGGTATGTATCATAGGTATGCATCAAGAATTATCATATTCTATGATCTATAGTCTACATATGTGCACTACCATTAGTAGGTAAAACATTTTCTAATGAAAACTGACAATGCGAATGTCTACAATCTGCTACACCCCGGTGGAATGCTGCTTTAGAGCATTTGTAGTCCCACTAGGCTCCACAACAACCTGCCCGCCGCTTGCTCCCATACTGGCCGTGACATCGGGATTCAAATCCTTGTACCTCGGTCCCATCTTAGTGAGGAGCATCAGTGAAAACTCCACAAACCAGAGTACGAAGCAAGCCAGGACGAGGCACATGATGGATTTCACCTGCCACAGTAACCGATACTGCTCAGTGGTGGCAGTGGAGTTGTTGTACCATGCGTGGACACCGCCCTCCTGAACATACCACCGTAACAACACCACAAAGTTACATACAGCTCCCACCACAGATATCACCATGGTAACGCTCCCCCTGTCCTGTGTTAGCCGGACCAGGAGGTGAGAGGAGAAGAGGGGTCTGAGGAACCTGGACAGCACCAGGAATACAGCCATGACCATGCACAGCAATTCCTTCAGAGAGTTGGCATACGACCCTGATATGGTTGGAGTTGACGCGGAGTAGTAGTACAGAGATATGATTGTAGAGCATGTTGAGATAGCTAGTATTACTATGGCAACCACGTCTGCCAGAGCTTTGCGTCCCATTTTCACAGAATCTAAACAGTTGTCGAGGACAGCCAGACTGCGCGGTGACATGCTTTCGTCATCAACCTCTTCAGAAGCTGGGTCACGTGGATCATCTTGTGATGGTTCCTCGTCTTTAGGACTGCCAGGTTCTATCTTTTCATCTTCCTCATCTTCAGCTTCTATTTCATTTCCCGTGGTCATGTGAGATCAACCTAATTGAAGGAGTACAAGATTTGGAAGCAAACAGTGTGCGGAGACACAAACACTATAAAAAAACAAAAAAAACACAAACACTTTTTTTATAGTTGTGGGAGAGAAATCTGGAATCATTTATACTTCCGGTGGCTTGAAACTTGACACCAAGAAATATTTCGTATCAACCCATTTACGTCACAGAGCTTACAGGGATTTGTCATACCTAATTCTGGTGGGATAAGAATACCTTCTGGGGAATTGAAATATCCCCTAATCTGCTAACTGAAGCAGTGCACAGTGGCCAGTGGCCTGTGAACCAATTAAAATACGGCGAGTTTTTATGAGGAATATCGGGAATATCATAATGCGCACAAACAACAATAAAACATTTATTTGGAAACTTTTCCGGCAATCTTTACGCACACAGAACAAGTGTAACAAAGCCAAGTTAACAGTGTGTAATGTGCACTACAATTGTAACTTATTATAATGGTTTATCATTGGACAATGGGACACGGGATTAGAATGAGATTCTATGTGCCATATTTCATCACCAACAATTAACTCTTACAACAGAATACCTATCACTCGAACAACAAAGAGAAAACGAGTAGCTGAATGAACAATGAACATTGATGCATCAGCGTTCTGGTGGCAAAATATTACTTGTGTCCTGTACCTATACATTGAAAACTTGTCATTGGATCTCCTACAAACGTTCTCTCATCTTCTTGAAGAGTCCTTCCAGTTTCATTGCCTCCATGAGATTACCCTTAATCTTCATTTGTCCTGACATGAAGGCCGCCGTAGATTGCACTTCACCCTTAACTATCTTCAGGAATAGGTCTTCATTCATAACGAACGTGACATCAGCCGATGTATCATCATTGTTCGAGATTGTACCTGGGAATTGTTAAGTAAGGAAGCAGTTTTGGTCATGGATGGGATCGAAATAGTAGCACGTGAGTGTATCAAAACTTGGAGAAAACATAGCGATTCCTGTTAATAAACCTTTGTTTTTCATATCAAAAGTCCAGGTCCCCGATTCCCCGAAATCAACTGCAAACACAATTGGTGTTTTGTGCATGACCTCTGGTGTGAGCAGGGAACGGAATTTGTCCATTGTTTTATCGATGCTAGATGCCCCTGGGGGAACCTGAAAAACGGTTGGATGACTTACGGCACGTTTTATGATGGTTTTATGATCATCATCAACAGAAAATGACATTCACAAAACCTCCGAGGCCGGAGCTTCCATTGTCGGATAGTCGTCACCCAAGAAGAAATCTGGGGCTAGTGGGTGTCCTGGACAATTGTGATACTTATCAAAGTCGCTAACACCTTCTGCTCTCAAAACTTCTTCATCCACACAAAAGTTGCCAGTAAATTGACTGGGATCTTTGCACAGAATTGCATAAGCAGCATCTGCCATTATTTGAGGTGTTCGTGATGCTTTCATCAACGAATCTCCCCCAATAAGGTCAATAGCGGCAGTTGCAATAGATGTTGCAGGCCAAATAGTATTCACACCTGCAAGTAAAACAAATTGATTAACTACTAACTAGGTATAACTACTAACTAGGTAACTACTAACTACTAGGTAACTACTAACTAGGTAACTACTAACTAGGTAACTACTAACTACTAACTAGGTAACTACTAACTAGGTATAAGTTGTGAATTGCCATATACAACAGATGCAAGAAACAAACTGAATGTTGCCATTTCTCATCTCTGTTTGAAAAATATCAGACCATACATAGAAGCAACATAAACTGAGTACCTTATATCAGAATGCAACTTACCAATTTTCTGGTCTCTGAACTCCTCAGCCATGCCAAGAGCACACATACTCATTCCATACTTTGCCATTGTGTATGCGGCATGATTACGAAACCATACAGGAGACATATTCAGAGGTGGCGAGTTATTCAAGACATGTGCATGAGAACTTTTCAGGAGGTGAGGTAAACATGCCTGAGTTACGCAAAAAGTGCCACGGGCATTGATTCCCATCATCAAGTCAAATCTGAAAAGATTTCATATCTTCATGATGAAATTTCAGTCCACTCATTGGTCATATATTTGATAACTCTCAATACAAATATACAGTTAAGTGTACTTTTTCATAGGGGTATTGGCTGTTCCTGTTAATGATATTGCACTAGCATTATTGATACAGATATCTATACCACCAAATTGTGTAACTGCATCATCAACTGCCTTCTTCACAGCATGTTCATCCCTGAAATACAAATAGTAGATGAGAGGACTCAATAACTTGATCCCTCAATAATATGACTGGTAAGTATTGACTAGATTACCTGATATCCACAATACATGCCAATGCTTTTCCACCTGCCTTCTCTATTTTTTCAGCCACAGTATACACTGTACCCGGAAGCTTGGGGTGAGGCTCTGCAGTCTTAGCAGCGACAACAACATTTGCTCCATCTTTGGCACATTTGAGTGCAATAGCTTCTCCAATGCCTCTAGATGCACCAGAGATGAATATTGTCCGCCCAGCGAGGATACCAGAGTTAATCATGATCCTATCACATAAATCATTTGAGTTTGAAGAATATACCGAATGTTGATGATAATTCATCTTACCAAGAGGGCACTCGGCTATTTAGAAATTCTCAACTAATGTCGAATTACAGTGTCCTTTTCAAGAACAGCTGATGTCCTAATAATTGTAAACAATTCTAAACAAGCATGAGGGAAAATATTAAACATTGAATATTCATTACAGATTTACGCTGATGATTGAACATAGCAGACAGTGAGATAAAGTCAACTGAATCAAACCCACACACTTTTTACCACAAATTCACATGATCATGGAAAAGAAGCAAAGTCTACACTAGAAGCTAGGGCCACAGTTATCTTGAAAAAGAGACCAATGTCTTGAAACTGTCAGAAGATTAATGGTGTAAAGTGTGTCAGTTTGATTCAAGTGACTTTGTCATACTGTCTACATTAAATCATCTGAAGTAGGATATTAAGAACCATCTTTTTTGAACCATTTTTGAATCATTCTTATAATAAGTGCAAAAACGAAATCTATCAATGGTTAAAGAAATCGCGACAGTAAGCTTGAATAATTTACTATATTGTAGTGAATTATTTTTATAATTTTGCAAAATCTCAAAAAAGTTTTGTTTTTATTTAAACGTTGCGCGCGTCGCGCGCACAATTCATACGTGCGATCGCCGATCTGGCGATCATATAACAATCAGAATTTATTTTAATCATGCTAACTCTGTGTATAGCTTTAAATAGCGATGCTCTTTCAATGGCGATGTTTTTGTCGCGCGTCGGGCGATTTTTAATCGCTGATGCATGGCTGCAAATAAAATTGCGCCGCGCGCACGGAACAAAATTCTCGATTAAAGGCTCTATCATCGATCGACAATAATGTTGTAGAATTCCACCAATCCACCAATCCACCCTACCCGTGCTGGCGGGATTTTATCCCGTCGGGGCGGATTGAAAATCGGGCGCACCGCGACGGTAGGGTAAAATCCTACAACAATAGTGCTTCTCTTGATGCTTCTTCTAATACCCAGCTGCAGCTGCCTAATTTTTATGTTGCATTGGTTACTTTTGTACTTTATGTATTTATTTATGATGGAACATTTGAACAATGCATCTGCCTTCTCTTATATGTTATAGGATTATCAAGCTATCACATATTCAATAGATTCACTGACATATGTAGATATCATCTTATCTTATTGATTGGGACATGAAATATAGACAGTGAAGTGTGCACAATTCAATTGGAGTTAATGATATATTAACTCATCCATATGTCATTGAAATCCATAAAGATTGCATTTTAGTTAGGTTCCTTGTGATCATATAAGAGACAGCCAGGTTCAGCTCTGCATAGTTATAACTCATTCTATAATATTTAACTTGAACTTTCCACCATTTTCAAAGCTGTGAAAGAATGGGTTCCAAGCACTTAAAAGAATTCATAATGGAAGAAGCTGATAGACAGTTGTCCACACCTGAGGTACTGTTAGTCTTGATCAACTAGTTATATATAGTTCTATCTGGTCTAGTGACACTTCATAATTATTCTAAATCACATTGACATGAAAATTCCTGTGGTTCTCCTATTTTCAGGAAAATATAGACAGCGACAAGCTTGAGAAGTTTTACAACAATGCTTTGACATCAATAAAACAGTGAGTTTCCCTTAGAGTTTATTTTCTCAGACTTATTCAATGCTCATATCTTCATTTGGTAATGAGTTGACCTTTAGGTTAATTGATAAAGCCCTGAAAGTATATTCACAGCAGATTATGTTTGGACACATGACATATGGAGATGTTGCATCACTTTTGAGAAAAAGGATGAACTTACCCAAGAAGAGAGTATGTGCTCTGATGTATACAAGTCCAGTTACATTTTCTACTATACTTGATATACTTCACATCATTGGAGAAGACTGTGTTTATCATCCTATGTGTTTTGAGAAATCAGATCTTGAAGAACAAGTCCTTACAAAATGTGAAATGATACAACTTCACATTAAGAAGGAAGAGTTCAACTATGGAAAAAAGGAGTCTACGATTACAACTCAGCATAAGTTCTGTTCAATTTGTATTGAAGAGCAAATGAAACATTGCCAGCATTGCTCATTTTGGATAGGCCTTCTGGAATCATTCAAAACCAGCAATGTTCACTTTTGTTTGTTGGATGACTCAATAGCAGAGGTTCTCTCAAGTTTGAATAAAGATTCACTAAACTATCATCAGCCCATAAGCTTTCAGTTCAACCTACTTAAACACTGCAGGCATTGTGTAAGCTATGAATCTCATGATCAGATACCTGATGATGTAGTGTATACACTTACTACATCTGGAACAACAGGTGTCCCAAAAACTGTGTCAGTTCCAAATTCATCAATATTGCCAAACATCACTCACTTTATCAATGTCATGGGCATCACATCAACTGATAAAGTACTTTTCTGTGCTCCATTGACATTTGACCCATCCATTGTTGAACTGTTCATGACCATAGGGGCTGGTGCTTCATTTGATATTCTTGGTAGAAACTCGAATATTTTGAACCCCATAGAGTTGAGCGAACAGATGTCTGAAGTAACTGTTGTGATGTGCACTCCATCACTACTGAACTTGATCCCAAAGTCCTTGAGAAATAAAGTGTTATTTCAAAGTAGTGTCAGAATATTGGGACTCGGAGGAGAGATGTTTCCCATGGAACTTCTTGAGACATGGCCATTCAAAACTGATAATAATCTCCGGATTTTCAATATGTACGGAATTACTGAGCAATCTTGTTGGAGTTTCATTCATGAGTTTAAAAGTGGTGACCATTATGATTGCAAGGTGAGTGGCATTCCACTGGGGTTACCGATTCCTGGCACTGAGTTTTGTATCAAAGAAAACCAGCTCTACCTTGGTGGAAATAGGAGGTGCTACATCAACGGAAGAAGAAGTACTGAATGGTATCCCACTGGTGACTTGGTGTCTCTTGAGAACGATAAACTATACATACACGGTAGATTTGGCGTTGATCAGATAAAAATAAACGGTAAAATAGTTTGTCGGCAAACTGTTAAGAATGCTATCAGAAAGCACTTCGGAACTGAATCTCACCTTAAGTTCGAGAAAGATCGTAGATTAATCTTATTCATCTTCACGAGCATGGATTTATCTGTAGTGCAGATCCGGAAGGATTTGAGAAACATTCTTCCCCCTCACTACAAATTCGACCATATAATTCTTTGTTCAGATGAACCAACTTTGACAAAACACCATAAGTTTGATGAAAGTCCTTTGTTATCTCATATCATGACTGTAGAATTCAATGAAAGTAATCTGATGAATTGCGTTGGAGACTTCTTGCAAGTTCGTGGAATCGATGAGTCTGGTATCGCAGACCAAATATTTCTCAACATGGGATTTGATTCACTGGATATTCTTCAACTCACAAACTTTCTGTTTGATACGATGCCTGCTATGATTAAGCATACTGAACCAAACGTATTATTCCACATTTTGATCCACACACCAATCTGCAAACTGTGGGAATCAATCACGAGATTTTGTGCACCAACTGAAGAAATTGGAGATCCTATCACCACCGGCTTGTCTCTAAGTTCTAAAGTGAATATGATGTTGTGTGTCGACTCTTCTGCAACTATATTCCAACTTGGGAATGGACAATTCTGCTACTGTATTGGATCACATGCTGGAGTCCTGTACTGTGGTACAGTGCCAGAGTCTACACAACTATGGAAGATTAGGTTACCTGATAGGATAGAATCATCCCCATGCTTTAGCCATGGGTCCATTTTTGTTGGTTGCTATGATACAATAATTTATGTGATTGATTCAGAAACAGGCGATTGCTTGCATACTATTAAAACTGGTGATCAAGTCAAGTGCTCTCCTACCGCTAACTCAGTTGGTGACGTATTTTGTGGATCCCACGATGGAAGATTGTACCAGATAACGACAAATTGCACCAATAAGAAAGTTACACATAGATCTGTTAATGTTTGCAGCAAGCCGATAATAGCTTCTCCACTGATACTAACAGATTCAGTTATTGCATGCTCTCTTTCAGGTCGAATTGTCTTGTTCAATCAAGCCCATCTTGATATCATTCTGTCCAGGCAATTTGATAGTCCAATCTTCAGTTCACCGACTTGCTCGAATGATGAGAAATACTGTTACGTAGCACTGGTATCAGGATTGGTTTTGGAAATATTGCTGACTGATTTCTCTATCTCAATGCAGTCTAATACCGAGAGTCTCGTTTATGCCGATCTTGCATTGGCCACAAACAGAAACTTGATTGTTGTCTCCCATAGCAAAGACGTACACTTGCTTCAGTCTTCCTTTTCAAACCAATCACCCAGCTCCATCTTGAGCAGCTGCCTCAAGTCCGGATCATCTTCCACTCCTGTTGTTATTGACGATAGACACATTTTCATTGCCACCATAGACGGTACTCTGAGGGTCATCAAATGCGAGGATGGATCATGCAGAGCTCAGACAACCCTGCCAGGACAGATATTTTCTTCTCCAAAGTTGTGTAGAATTAATGGTAGCACTTACGTTGTTCTTGGCTGTAGGGATAACTATTGTTATGTCTTCCAATTGGAATTGTGATATATTTAATGCTGACGCAGTGCACACTGTGACATTATTAATCCCTGTGTCATCTTCCACTTTAATGAATTCAAATTAATTCCCTGTGCATTCAGCATATTCACGGTCAAACTCCTGTCTTCTTTTTCCGCCAACCAAAATAATCTTCAGAATGAATACGGAGGTGTCCAAATGTGCTGATAAACGAGAGAAGTTATACTCTCAATATGGGGCAGAGAGGTTTTCAGAGTGGCGTAAAGAGCACAGTTCTGTCGTTCTTACCAGTCAGGAACAGGTGATGGCAGTTGATATTTTATTTCAAATGTTCACTTTTTATATTTTCACATCAAAATGATTTTCACATCAAAATGATCATCTATCTCGTTGTCTCTACCCTAGGCTTTGGTCGAAGACAGGGAATCATTGCCTAGGGAGCCAGTATCAAGGAACTCATCAGCAGAATCCAGATAAAATACCCGAACAGTCATCCCCCGTTGTATCAGAATGAAAATACCTGAATATTTTATCAATAATTGTAACATTGTGTACATAATAACTTGTAAGTAAAATGCAGTTCAGGACCTAGTTCATTGATATTGGATATTTGTATCGAATATTACTGTATTCTGAAAGTAGTGTTTCATTTCACACTCGCTTACTTTCCTCCTCAATAAGTCAATAGAACAATAGGTTTAAATTGATGATTGTGTCCAAGACTTTATTTTCCTTCTCTAAAATGAACTAGGTAGTGAGTAATGGAGAAGCTCAAGGTAGAAGACATTATAGCTGATATTGAAAGTCGGGACATCAAGAAAAGAAACGCTGCAATAGGAAATGTGGAGATTATTGTTGCGGACAATGAGAAAATTCTGCAACTTCTGATTGAACAGTACTTCACATCATCCTCAGAAAACATGATGCAAGTCATCATAAACCTGGCCACTGAAAAACGTGCACAGTGTATCTATGACAGCCTCCGCGCTGAGTGTACAAGTTATAAGTCAGAGATGATCAGACCAACGCTTACACTCCTGGCCAACCTGCTTGCAAGACATGACCATGAACCCACCTGGATGTACCTGATAGTGGAGCACCCGCTCTTCGACATCATCACCGAATCACTGAGATCGTGTGAGAGATATGATTGCATGCCTGTTGGTCTTGTCTTCCTTTCCATGCTACTTCCTATTGCCACGGTCTCGCTCGAGAACCATCTAGACGAACTCTTCTCGATACTAAACTGTGCTGTGGATGCTTTCAGAGAGAGGGACTCCTGGGATTACATGCAGAGAACATGCTTCCATTTCATGGTCACCCTGTACGGTATATACCCTCGGCGACTCTTGAAATGGGCTGAAACTCTTCTCCCCTCCTCCCACGCACATCATTTTGTCATGGAAAAAGGAAGGATGTTAAAACTGCATGGGTCGTTACTGCAATCACCCAGCAACCTCTTTTCACCCATACACAAGATCTGTCAGCATCACAGTGATGGAGGAGAACCCCTTGCTGAACGGGAGTCGCATGATATTATCTGGGAGATTAGTTGCTACACTGAGACCCTGGATCTCTTGTATGAGTCTCAGATGGTAGCTGGTATCTTAGAGGGTGAGGTCACTGAGATACACGATATTAGCTGGGAGTCTAACGACAGTAGTACGAGGAGTATCGGTTGCCAAACTGCTGATTTGCCTCTTAAATCTCGTCATCCAAAGTACAGTGAAACGGTTAGTGATGGATTGATCAACACATACCTTGATAAGACCATGATGAACGCATTTGGTCCAACTCATAGGAGGAAGAACAGTCATCGGCTTGAGGAAAGTTCTGAGAACAACCACCTCTCAGTTCTCGTTCTGCAAGGTGAACTCATGCTCGAACGATACCTGAGATTCCAACACGAGAGACGGAATAGGCGGTATCTGAGCCAGGTACGACAATGCTACGATACCAGGTCACAGAGTGATTTCCACAAGGAGGAATGCGAAAGGCTGAAGCACATGCTGTCCAATGCTGAGAGGAAAGTTGCTGAGTTGACGTCTAGGTGTGAAGAGGAAAGATGGGAGTCACAACAGCAACTCTTCCTGATCAGTGAAAAGCTGAACAAGGAAATGGGAATAATGAAGAAGAAAAACAACGAGCTGCAGAGGAATGAGAAGATTTACATCCAGAAAGAGGAAGATCTTCTCAAGCAGATAGAAGCTATGTCTCTTGAACTGACAGATTCGAAGAGTGTGAAGGGCATATTGTCGGAGAAGCAGAAGCAGCTAGATGTGATCAAGGAGCATAATAATGCCCTGACCAACAAAGTGAAACAGCTTCAAAACCAGGTGTTTGTTGTCAACGAGATACGATCGTATCAGTGTGATGCGCTAAATGCTCTGAAACCATTCACGTACAAGTCCGGTACTCATGAAGCGTGGGAAGCAACTGAAATTGTCAGCATGCAGAAACTTGCGAACCAAGCGACCCGAAAGTTTGAAAATTCTGAGAATGAACTGAAGCGATTGCGGAGTATGAGCAAGAGGATGGAGGAGGAGATAACGACGCTCAAGGAAAAGCTGGCAAAACAGAAGAATCTGACGGAGAAAACAACTGATTTCTGGGAGCAGAAGTATTCTGGGTTGGAGAAAACGTGTGAAACGTACAAGCAAACATATAGTGAACTCTGTCTAAAAGTTATTAGACTAAAGAAAGATCTCGAACATCGAACTTTTTGATAGGATACCAAATATGCTTTGCCCTATTTCCATTGAAAATCAAATTTTATTGTTGAATGGTCCAATTTTCTTTGATGTTGTGGTTTTTGAGTGATTTTTTTATATCGATGACTTGATTATTTTATGATTGGTCAGGGTCTTTTTCGCTCACTTTAGACATTCTAATACTATCTCATCAGATGAATCCTTTTTCAATCCTAGGAAAAACCTTCCCCTATTAATGTCAGTGTGTTATTATCAACTGACGAACATGATTTGTTGTAGAATGATCTGAACGTCACGGATTGTGATTTGTGCTGTGGCCAGGGGATGCCTGCCTCCATGCTGAAGTGCCATAACCCCGACAACAGAATTCCGAGGAAGGGTGAGCGAGACATGACACTGTGTATAAGATACGCTCTGAACTCACCCATTCACTCTCAAACTGTATCTTGAATGAATGATTTTGATAAGCCACTCCGTTGGATGTAATATCGTTGTTTTTACCAGAGTTCCAGCATGAAGACGTTATACATGATGTACAGTTCAACTGGTATGGTGATATGGTGGCAACCTGTTCGTCTGATCACAGGGTAATTAATCATCTGATCACAGGGTAATTAATCACATTTGTACGTGGTTTCTATCAGATCAGCCATTATCATTATGTTGAAAACCCTGATATGCTCGTCATGTGTATGTTAATCAGCAGCTAATTAACAGATGATATACCCAGGTTAAGATATGGAGGAAGGAGAGCGGTGGGACGTGGAGTGTGATAACAGAGATAAACGCACACTACTCGCCTGTTTGGCGTGTAAGCTGGGCACACCCTGACTATGGTTCCATATTGGCGACCTGCAGCATGGACCACAGAGCAACTATATGGCGAATGGTAAGTGGGAGAGTTTTGGCGGTGTCGGGCATTCTCAGAAATGTTATTTCTTGATGATAGGATGATGATGTGGGGGTTTGGGTCCACCGGAATCAATCATTAAACCACGCTGTGGCTTGACGATAGCTTTTGGTGGTTAAAAGTGGCCTGTCCCATCTTCCAAACCCATCTCTTCGTCACAAAGTCTATTAATTGAGTGGGATAGAACGTCACGGAGGTTTATTAGTATGGGGATTGAAGAACTGTGCTCATTTTCTGTGGCTTCATCACCCCCCACTCTTGTGCAATATTGTCTAGGATAGTCAGGTTTACCGTTTAGAGCTCTTATAAAACCCACTTATCCTCAATCCATTGCACTGAAGTGGATTATTGTGTCCCATATCATAACGCTTGCCACACACTCTGTTGTAATGAAGATTGAAAGACGCGCATGTCTACTAGGTTAATGAAGATCACAGTAACTGGGTGAGTAAGGAACTCACTGACAGCACTTCCCCCGTTACAGATGTCAAGTTTGCTCCTCGAACATGGTCAGATCTCATGATGCCTGGTCGGGCAGGTCAGATCACTTAGGTCAATAGCACGTGTCATTAATACACTTGAATCATGTTGTCATGGTTACAGATGAAGATTCCTGAGGTTACACTGTTTTCATCGTCCAGACGATTTGCGACTTGCGACGAGTAGCGAAGAGAAAGTCCGTCTGTATACCATTCAGTTGAATTCGGAGCTCAATGAAACCTACTGTTACTGCACGCCAGAGAACATTGTGAGTGTTTTTTCGTCTGTATACGCTTCCTATTCAGGGCGCAGGCCAATCCCTGAGGCCTGAATTTTGATCAGTTTCGTGTATTTTCCCCGTCCGTTTGTTCTCCATGTCATAGATGTAGTGTGTTGTCGTCTTGAATCAATGTTCATTTCCAATCAACCCCCTACCCATATTGCTTCCAGATCGACTATACGCCCGAAAACGGGGCCATGCTGTCTTGTCTGTCTTGGAACATTTCCAACAGATTTTCCGGACTTATTCTTGCAGTGGGCGTGGTCGGAGGGAAGCATAGCTCACGTGTCGATCTCTACAGCTTCTCTGAGAATCAAACTAGTGATAGGGTAAACATTATTATATGCCCATTCATTCCCTTCATTACGCATCAACCCAGGGTTAAGAAGTTTAGAGCTCATGTTATCTGCTTTTTCTCAGAATTTGGTATCTTTACCTTTCAGACGGAGACCAATTCATTGATAGCAATTTAGAGTACCGATACTCGTACCTTGGGATGCATAGCACCACATATAATATAGTGCTATATTTAGAAATAGAGGGCTATGATTTCCGTGAATAATATTCCAGCTTATCATAGTCTGATATCTAGATTCGACAAAGTCGAATTATGTTTAGATATGCTCGCAAAGTGTAGATGAAAGCGGAGTCTAAATTCATAATCACTCCTAAATATTCCGATTTACATTCTAATGAAATAGGTAGTAACTGATCGTAATGAGTCTGACGTCGAGAATATAATATAACTCCAGGTATTCTATAAATAGAACTAAGATTAAATTCCTCGGAGCTTCCAGATACTTACCTAATTTTGATTGGTTTCTAAATATCAATTGCAAAATGAGAGGAATGAGTTTTACTCAATGAGTCATCATAAAACGGTCAATACTTTGTAAGTCCACTGTTGGATTTGTGAGTATCATTGGAAATTGGAGTAGATAGTGGCCCACCATGACCATCCTGATTAAGAACGGGAGAAATGAACCGGGTAATCGACTTATATACCCTCCTCGCTCCCCAGATACCAAAGAAGTGGACAAAGTTGGTTAGCATATCACTGAGGAGTAAACTCCATCACCTATCATTCCGACCCAATAATGGAGCTAAAGATAACGTGTTAGCTGTCGCTACTGACTTGGAACTAGCTGTCTACAAGATATCGGCTGATATGGTATGTTACATTCTTACATTCTTGTGTTACACTAGCGTTACGATATCGAGATAATACGGTTGTTGGGATACGGGTGCCACGATACAATTGCTAAATTCGCCCCGGGAAGTAAACGTTTGGTAGTTGAAAGAATGCGTCTTAGCTGCAAGTCTCGAAGCAAGAACATCACGTAACGCTGTCTGGAATCCCTTTACGATCATTACTAGGAACAAAGACCATGTCAAATTTTCAGGCTGTTATAACTTTATAAGTGTTAATTCAACTATAAACTTATAAAGCTATGACACTACCAAGGAACCTGAAATACTGTTCAAATAAAATAACGTTGCATCACTAATTTGGTCAATTCTTTGTTCGAATGGCTAGTCATGAATTAGAAATGTCAGAGTTCATGTTAATTTATAATCACAAACTACGTAAGCTAATTGAGAGATTATCTCAATGAGCTGTAGACTGTGTGACCTATGTCATAACTGGGCGTTGCTTGGTTAATAAAATGACGTAATACTCAAAGTAGTGCTCTAAATTTCCACTTAGCACAGTATAAGGTACCTACTACAATTATTATAGTCACACCAGTGCATTATCTTTGTTAGTTTGTTCTCGAGTCTATTCTATTCTCTCCGACCCCGTTTCGTTCATCTTATTTCTAATCCTATCTTCAATCTCTATTCAGAGTTTGACATGTGTTCCAGAACCAGTCATCGATTACTCGCATCTATTGATACCGTGTACTATAAGTTAGGTGTAAGATATCCCTCTCATCTCTCTTACTAGCGATTCATCATCACAGGAAATATCAGACAGTAGTCAGCAGCTTGAGCTGACGTCAGACCCTGTACAGAAGTACAAAGAGGAACAGGGTAAACCGATCAAACATGTGTCCTGGGACCTCTTTGGTCGGCACATCCTGACTCTCCTCGAGTCAGGGATCGTCAAATCCTACACATGGAGGTAGGAAGTGGTGTTGAGATATTATAATCATGTTTGCAGTAATTATAGCTAGAATTCTTCCTGCCAGATTTGATCTGTTCACATTACGGCGCGCGAGCCACCTTTGGACATTTCAAATCTGGCGAGAAATTTCGGGAAACTGAAAGGGAATTAAACACGATTGTACATTGATGATTAGATGTTTGATTAGATGTTTGATTATAATCGCGACTGTAATGTGAATTGGGACCAATTTATACGCATGATCTATCGCCAGGTTTCAGCCCAGGATGCAGTGGACCGCACGGGAGCTAGTCTCCCACTTGGATCTCATTGACAACGGACTACACTGACAACAGGTACATCCTACTGTCAGGGAGAGAGTTGGCGTGTGTCCAATATTACTGATTACCGAGATTTATCATTGCCACGACTCATCGTTAAATGATAACTTGTATCGGGAGAGACACAGATCGCTAGCGTTATCGTATTTTAATTTGAATCATTGTTCTGCTAATATTAATAAGGAAAGGGAAGACACGTCTCAATTTGAGAAGACGTAACTCTTTTACAGCAGTGCAGTAACAGTGGTTTATCTATTGTGATTCTGTTGTTATATCCTGTCAATATCGAAGATATTGTCAGTGAGTCGCAAGGCGAAGCCTTGTCTAAAATATTAGACAAATATTAGACAAGGCACATACCCGGCATGCGGGTATGTGATTGATACTGCTGGTTTTCCTATCTCTCGGTAAGTCATGAATAGTGCATACTGCAGCTGCTGCTTCGGGTAATTTAGAATTATCTCCTCTGTTATCTCAGGGTAAGCCTTGAGAAACAGAATTATGAAATTCCTAAATCGATTAACATATTATTCTTAGTTATTAAACAGTTTTTAGGGCGTCTATTCTCTCCAAGTGAGTAACCTACGTGGACATTTGGACGGTAATCCATGAGAACTGCTGACTAGTGAAAAGGGATATTATTGGTGCACAGTGCACACACACAGACACGTGACGTACAGTCACGTGATGGACACATGATCATGAATCAAACGTGAACAAACTTAATTTGATCAATATCGTGCCCTAATGGAGAGAGACTTTATATAGAGATTGATTCAGATTGTTTTCCAGTTTTTTATGTTCATGTTATCACGAGACCTTATATTGTTCTTAGTAAACTTCGATTAACCTTTTGTTCTGGAAATCCGGAGTTATAATACTGCTATGTGTAGATTTGTTAACTGGTTGTCTGCTTTTGTACTCCGCTGTTGTCTACTTAAATACTCCGCCATGTCTAACTGCAGTTGTCCGCCAGATTATGTCTGTTTGTCAGATTATGTCTGTGTCTGTGTGTCTGTTTGTCAGATTATGTCTGTGTGTCAGATTATGTCTACTTGTCAGATTATGTCTGTTTGTCAGATTATGTCTACTTGTCAGATTATGTCTGTTTGTCAGATTATGTCTGTTTGTCAGATCATGTCTGTTTGTCAGATTATGTCTGTGTGTGTGTCTGTGTATCTGTTTGTCAGTGACCTGAGTGTCGGTCAGTCAGAGTGCACTCATGTCGTCACTCGTTACACAGACCTTTCTTTCTTCCTTCACATAATATGACATAGTAGTGACCAGCTGCCGAGTGATGATTGGTAATGAATCACACAAACATCATTATGTACTGACGTAAGACGTCATTACCTACATAAAACCGGTGTGTGTGTATGTGTGTACTGTGTATGTGTTGTGTGCAGTACTTTTTATCTTCACTCGTATATTTGTATTCATTGTCGTTTATCATATTTTATACCAATTTTCTCGGTTTACGATCCCTTCTATTATATTGATGCTTGTTTACAAAGCAATGCTGTAGATGAGGTAAACCTTTTTAACGAAACTCATCGATTTGTAAATATTTCTGGTGTGATCTGCGTAACGTTTTGATAAGTTGACGTTGTTCATGAATGATTTACAAAATATATGATATATTATCGTCAGTTGTGATTGTTGTATTTCATCAGCATGTTAAGGTTGATTTATTGTTGTTAACACGCGTCGCAGCAAAGCCGCAGGTTGCTGGTTCAATTGTTCTACTAGCAACCGTTTTCTTCTGTTAATCATGATCAATAATCATTTTGAATATAATTCTATATCATCTATATATACATATATTATCATTCATTCCTAACATTTTATTCGACGATAGGGAACATGTACCGATTCTAACATCAAGGTTCAAGACGAGGAATCCCTCTGCCAGTTCACAGCGCGTAACACAGGACCAACAGAGACGTTGCTGAACTCGGACAGATTGTTATAAAGTTGTATCAGTGAAGACACGACGTGACACTATTATGGATCACGAGGGACATTTGCACGAGGATGGCCTGTTCCATGATAGCGAGGAATACCACCACAATGAGGAGGAAGGGGATGACTTGCTCTCTCCACACCACCTCATTGCCATGAAGAGTGTCGGGACTCTCATTATGATGGGTAAACACATTTTGTCATCGGCTTCTTTCTTCCTCTACATTTTATTCAGTTGTGTTCCTCGTCATTTACCAGTTACCACTTAGTTACCACTTACCATTTACCAGTTACCAGTTACCACTTACCATTTACCCCAGGCCTTACCACGGTCTTCTGCATCCTCCCTTACAAGACGTACTCGTGTGAACATAGACAGAAACTCATTTCCCTCGCAAACTGTTTTGGGGGCGGAGTCCTCTTTGGTACAATCTTCCTTCATCTTATTCCTGAGGTGAGACACACACACACACACACACACACACACATACACACACACACACACACAGAGA
>CAMPET010000236.1:55646-66067 GCA_946803715.1 Beroe ovata | reverse complement strand
TGTCACTGATGCTACGACTGATTCATTGTTATGGGAAAGATACTGTGCGAAAGGCTATGATCATCAAAAGAGAGTGAAATTCTATGTTACATACTAGAGATTCCTTTCAATTTCATTCCGGATGAAATTGCATTCCGAGACAAGTGCTTATGATGAACTCAAGCTCATTCATAAATAGAAATCGGGCGAATAATTGCATTTCATCGGATCTATAGATGCTTCAGCAGGGTGTTGGTTATTGATCGACTGGCATATGGTCCTCCCACTCCCGAGCTCTTACCAGTGATTCGTATCTTCTAGTGGATTGCCAGGATTCTGGGCAAATATTCCAGATAATTGTCATATTCATTTTGGTGTTGTGCCAAGTTATAATTTCCTGACATGATCGCATAGTTTCCGGTCCATCATCATATGATTGAATGTTGGTAAAAGTGATATGAATGTCACATGTTTGGCGAGGAGGACTATTTTATCCCGGGTGGAATGTAGATCACGAGGGATTTAGGTCACTAAGCAGGGGGTCACGAACACCAATACGAATCTGGTAGGATCAATGGCGGCGAATGCACCGTGATATGATAATTGACCAGATGAGGGGGAGGGGGCGCTGGCCGGTTTAAAAAGAGATGTCCCAGCGATGAAAACAATCATTTTCGGATCATTATTCCAGAGACGCACAATGAACATACATTCATTTATCCGATTTGCGCTTGTTTTGCTTCTCCTAACCGCAGCTGTCATCGCAAGAGACAACTGTGACTATGATAACAGTGTGACACTGGACTCGTCTCACTCGTTACACCTGCCAGGGGACTCGATCCACGGGGGAAATAATATCGACAATACCCTGCTCTCACGAGATGTCCCAAGTGGGGAGCTGAGACGGAGGTTTGGGTTTGCAATCGCGGATCCTCTAAACGCAGATGATAATATAGACGAGTCACCAATCCGATCGTACATCAGTAAAGACATGCTCGACATCCTGGCTATGGTTTACGGCGAAACCCGCACAGTTGTGGGCTATTTGTGGCATTACGGCTTCCTGCCCAAAGTGATGAACAAGTCCCTAAGTGCGGCGGAGAGTTTCACCGGGCTCATTCCGCCTTGTGCAGTAATCGATGCGCTGAGGGAGTTTCAGCGGTTCAACAACATCGTGCCTGCTAATGGACTGCTGTCTGAAGAGACACGTGACTTGATGAGAGTTGACAGATGTGGCAATGCGGACGTGGAATGTGATATGCCCGAGTGTGCATCAAGAGATGGCACTCGGATACTGCCTCGCAGGAAGAAACGCTACGTGCTACACTCTAGGAATTGGAGAAACAAGCAAAAAGATGGCGGAGAGGTCGTTCTGAATTACTTCTTCGATCCGGAGCATATGTATGACGTCACCAGTCCTGACAAGCAGCACCACGATCAAGGGATGAGCGAGAAAGTGGTGAAAGACCAGGTGGAAAAGGGTTTGAGGAGGTGGACAAAATATGCTCCCATACGATTAGTTGAGGTTGACAAAGCCAACGAGGCGGATATCACCATCATGTTTGGTAAGTATCAGCACGGCGAGAAGAAGAAAAAACACTTCTTCGATGGTGAATCTGGTATTCTAGCTCACATGTTCTTTCCGCCAAGTGGGAAAATGCACTTTGACGAGTCTGAGAACTTTACCACTGCAACTGAAGGAGATGGAGTTAACCTGGAAACGATAGCAGCCCATGAAATGGGTCACGGACTAGGGATCAAACACAGCTCGCACCTGGGCTCAATCATGACGCCGTATTACATTGGGTATGTCCGCGAGTTCAAACAAGATGACATACAGGCTGTGCAATCACTGTACGGTGTGGGGACGGGGTCAGTCATCCCACTCTCAGAGCAGAGGGTGTGTATTGCTGGGGAGTGGAGGAAGGATGGGCAGTGTCTGAAGTGTCCACCCGATACGTACAGTGATAGGGAGAACGCTAAAGAGTGCTTATCGTGCCCTATCAACTTCTACGATGCTTCGACTGTGAAGGACTGCATTACAAACATCTCCAACGAAATTCCAATATTGAGTGAAGTTGGGGAATGGCTCAAAGTAAAGAGGCAATCTAAAATACCGCTTGATATGAGAAGTGGAAGTTTGGAGATAAAGACTGGCAGTTGGCACGATGCTAATTTAGCTAAATTTGCTAAAGGTGGTCACATTGGCCTCAGTTTATTCAGTGAAACCGGGTGGATAGGGGCACTCAGGTTGTTTGTCCGAGAAAACAGACTTTATTTCATCCTGAAATTCTGCACACCATCACGTCATGGATACTACATCCCTCAACCGATAACTTATCTTGATAAGAAGCCCCCTAAGAACTTGCTATTTGGGGATGGTGATGAATTCACCATCACGATCAGTACACAAGAATTGAAGTTATCAGTCAACGGAATGAGAGTCTTGAATTACGACTTTGATCTTAAGAGTGGACGAGTTTGCTCTCACAAATATAGAGAGCCTGTCGCGGCTGTTGTGTTTTGGAAGATAGACAGTATCTCACGATCATACAGATACTCTCAAATGCAGCTATTTGAAACCTGAAGACATTGCCTGGTGACATCAAGTCAGCGGTGATTACTAAGCGATCGATTTCCTGACACTTACAGAACTACGGTGAAGGATCCGGGTTTACTATGATATTACAGACTTGAAGTTGATAAAATGGATGTGGATTGTGGAGTTATAGTCGAAATCGAATAAATAAATATGAACGTGCATGCTTTCTAGTCTAATTAAGAAAAGTCGTTTTACTTATATTTTGAAATGATCAGAACCACTATCCTGGCACTATGACTATAAGGAGCCAGAGCGCAGATCACACTCATTGCTCCAGTATTCAGTGGCACTGGAGAGCGACTAAAATTTGAGATACTTTTCCTCAAGTTTATTACTTCCCCTTTTTTCAGGCATTGGGAACTGGCATCTTCTTGTACATAACATTTGCTGAGATTCTGTTCTCTGAGCTGAAGAATCAGCAAGACATGAAGTTGAAGATCCCGTGCATATGTTTCGGTATCTTTGTCATCGGTCTCTCGTCTCTCCTCCACAGTCACTCCCACATCTCTGGGCACGAGCATGGACATTAGAAGTGCGGCTCGAGCTAATATTAGCAATTGTTTAGGACATTATTTAGGACATCTATAGTCAATGTCGTGGGGTCTATTTCCCTGCTGATCTGTGATCGTTAATGATTGATGCAAATGTTTATTTATTTGTAAATTATTTTACTTGATATTTGAAAAAATCTCACTTCAATTTCCAAAATTATTTAACATTTTTATTCAATATTTATTCCATTTTTTAGCATGAAAAAGATATTTTCCGCGATATTTGATTTTGATGCACTCTTCATGTCGATATATCAATTAACTTTAAGATTCTATTGATATCATCTCTCCCTTCATCACTTTACCACTGTTACATGCCTCTATGTTTTATACTTAAATTGTATATCTTATTTGTATCTAGTCTTAATGTTATTATTTGTCAGTGTCACTGTCATAGTGCTATTTTTTGTTGCTATAATTATAAACTTGCTAGATTCCATCTGTCTACTTAAACTTTTACTTGAACTTGAAGTTGTCGTTTCATTGAAACGACAACTTCAAGTTCAAGTAAAACTTTCAACTTCAAGTTTTCTGTGGATGTATGATTGAAATAAATTATACTTATAGTTATAGAACATAAAAGTTTTTTATAAGAAGCTTCTTAGAATCTTAGCTTAGAAGGCTTTTAGAAGGCTGCGCGTGAGAAACAGAGGGTCAGAGGCCATGTCAGATTGCAAATTGTCCCCGCGTTGCGTGATCCAAATACCCGCGCGTCTCCGCGTTTCTCATTTTTATGACTTTTTAGATTACCCGTACCGTGTTCCCGCGCTGAGCTGCGTGACCCAAATATTCGTTCCGCGCGCACTGCGCGTCTCCGTCTATTCACTTTTCTGTTTCAGTTCACTGAGTAAATAGAGCAGGGGCGCGCACGCGCAACGTGTGCACAGATTAACCGTGTAAATAAGGGGCGCGGCGCTACAACATTTGCATGTCTACGACGCAATAGGCCCGGGTTTTCCGCGCGCCGCTGACGCGGACGCTCAACTTCGCAGAGACGCAGAGGGCCTAGCAGTAGCAGTTTGCCGGATGTTATCTGTCCCAGTCCACTGTTTCTTGCGCGCGCAAGAAACAGTGGACAGATAACATCCGGCAAGTAGCAGTAGCATCGCAACGTGTGCAAAGGTCATATAATTATAAAATCTGACTTAATTCGCGACGACGCGACAGCAGGGACCAGCGTTGTAGGCAAGACAACGTGCAACGTCTGCAGCACGAAACAGACAATTGACATCAGGCATGACATGCACATCCGGCAACCTTTGACGCAATAAATTGGACTAGTTTTATTGAACTCAAACTCAAAGTTAAAAAACGACAGTTTTAATAATAAAAGTGGAATTTCATTTATCGTTTCACTTTTAGTTTGAGTGACGGTTAATAACTTTAAGCTTTGAAATTGTTAATTGTTCTCAGACAAATTTTTATCAAGACGCGTTTTATTCCGCTATCGGTATGAGTGTGAGATTGAGTAACATGTAACACCGTCAGTCTGACTCTGAGTCTGACTCTGAGTAACTAAAATTTAAGGTTAAAAATAAATATTTCTCTGCATGAAATCGGAAGCTTCTTCATATCTTTGAATTTCAATTTGTATTCGTTATTGATCCAGGAGTCAAAGTCAAATCAACACTTCTCATTCTCATTCTTGACTCACTATAGCAGATATAGGAGATTAAATGCTCAAGAGTTTAGCTGATAGTGATAGTTACTCAGTGACTAAGTCTAACTGCTTCACATCTTCATTCTTCGATATTATTATCAGCAATTCGTCGAAATCTCATGACAAATTAACGATAATATCAATATTATTATTACTATCCAACTTTCCCCTCATATGATAGGAAAAACAAGAGTTGAATGCGGATACGATTTCGGTGATATCTAAAAATTTTTACAATATACAGCGCTACATAACTTAGCAAAATAAATACACGTCTCTCTCGGGAAGTTGTGAATGGCATAATTCAAATTGCTCGTGACGTCAGAATCAAATCACCGTGACGTTAATAACACATTTGACTGCGACTCGTCAAACTACAGTGGTAGAAGCTGGTTGCTGAACCGTTTTACAGGCTTGCTCCACTTTCAGGGAACCTGTGACAGAGAAATATCGGTAACATTGCTGAAATGAGTCGTAGGGTTTTTCCCTACCATTGGCGCCGCGCAATCAAGATTCCGCCCTTGCCAGGGATAAAACCCGCCAGCGAGGGTAGGGAGTAATCCTACGATAAAATGGAACATCACGGGAAATATCAGTAACATTATTGAATTGAGTTATTACGAAAATTCAGAGTTTTGAAACATACAAACTTGTGTAGAGACGAGGGCTGGTGGAGATGCTGCAGGAGGGAAGCAGGGAGAAGGGGAGTTTGCGCCAGTTTCATTCTCATCATATAGAATACTGGCGAGGAGCAGCTTGTCCATCCATCGCTGCTTCTCTTCCGGATTATCTGCTATGAAGTAGTATGTCCGCGTGTTCTTGTGGTACGCTTTGAATGCGTTCTTCTTCCTGTCGAAAGGTCACGTGTTACTGTTAATGTTTTACAGATAATGAAACCAGTGAAACAGTGGTGAGTGGACAAGAGATTGAGGTATGATAAGGAAACAAAAACCACGTCCTAATGAAGTTCTCCCGCACTTTCCCCAACTTACTTGATCTCGCTCGCAGTAGCAATGTTGAAGCTGGGTAGGGTTATGACCCCCAGAGCAGTTGTGTCTTGCGGAGTTTTGAAATAGTAGAGACAGAATCCCTTGAGTACGAACCAGCGTCGTCTCCAGTTGCGCGGCGTGAGTCCACTCCCGCCCAGCTTCATGAGCCAGCCCTCACACGCGTTGGGGTACAGGGACTTGCATGATACATTGGTATCACCTAGGAAAACTGGGTGAGAAGAGACCACACATTAATATCTATGCAGATCCCCATTCCCCACTTTTAGGATAACGATGGTCTACGGACTTGGAGTATATTGGACATGAAGTATGGCAAGGTACACCAAACAGGCAAACACTAAGGACAAAGACGAATTCAGATGTCTGTAAAGGGAAAAACGAGACATATTACTCATGGGATATCATGGACATTGGACACGTACCAAGAATGGCCGAGGATAACCGAGATGGTTTCTTATTCTTCTTCTTCTTGAGCGTGCCATTCTCATCGAGATCTGCAAGCGAAAACCGGATATTCTTCGGCAACGTTGCACTTTTGATATCACCTATGAGATCAGCAATATTGCAGCGCGGGATTGGGTGGGATCATTGAGAGCATGCATCATTCAACATCGCTGATTAACAGGTATAATTATTCCCATTTATTATAGCACGAGATTATTAATCAATTATCGCATGCTACATATTGTGGTCATGGCAAATTCATGCAGTTCTTGATGAGGTACAGATGCAATAGGTACCCATGAACCATTAGCGATTATGGCAGCCTAACTTAAGAATAAACGTCACATTTCCAAAACATCTCACTTACTGGCAATGGACCAGGATGCGCGTTTGTTTTGTCGTTTCCTGTTTTTGGTTGCTGTGTTGTTCTTGTTAGGGTTGTTGTCGCTGCTGTGCTTGTTAGCTATGTCAACTGGTATCTTGTGAACAACCCCACCTGAGATAAGATTGGTTAAATCTATGATAGATGTGGATTTGTATGAGTGAGTCACTGATCGTTACTGCAGAGTTGTTAGGTTGAGAATGAGAATAAAGTGAGGAATAATTGGAGTCAGTAGTGGAGATTGAGACAATAGCAGCACTAGACGAGCGCTGGGGAATCGAGTTAACAATGAGTCAGCTAGGAGAAGTGTCAACTAGGAGAAGCGTCAGCTGTTAACATTACCTATGATAACAGTTGTACAGATGCTCTCCTTTGACACCGGGAAGTTCTTGAACTCGCCCTTGCTCTCCTCAGAGTTGTTGTTGTTGTTGTTGTTGTTGTTGTTGTTGTGTGACTTGCTACGCGTAGAGGGCGGCATTGTTTTGGTACTCAACGACGAGTTGTTGGTGATTTCGCTGTGGGAGATAGGGTGTTTGCTTAATGAGTCAATGAGTTCTGATCATGACTTCTGTTCCATTAGATCAAATCCATGACTTGATTAATTCTCCTAACGAAGTTATTTTAGACGAAGTTATTTCAGCAGTTCAATGATCAATCCCCCAACTATAATTCACGAATCACTGACCTGTTCGCATTGGAAGTGAGTGATTGTGTAGTGCTGTACTCCGACGCATTATTCTCCTCATCTGACAGTCCGTCATTGCAGTTCTCATTGAGGTACTGCTCGCAGTACAGCGCGATGTTCTTAACTACATCAGGCTTGTCCGACGTCATGCTATTGCGTGGTGAGGTCACGCTGTTACTGCGTGACGTCACGCTGGTACCGCGCGATGTTACACTGTTCCCACGTGAGGTCACACTGTTGCTAAGCGACGAGATGAGATGACGGTGCTGAGGCGTGAGGTCCATGTGAGCGTCGTAAGATTGGGTGAAGGAGGGATGTTTGTCGATACTCTCGGGCGAGATGTCAGGCATGCTCCTGAATAGAGGTAGCAACATTAGGTTTGGGTATAACAGTTTCTCACGATTTTTCCCTCGAATCACGATTCGCTGAAATAACCTCGATATTCCCATGAGAATGAGACGCATGTCTGTTATAAAGAGTATTAATTAGAAATTCTCATTAAGAATGACACTTTCCGGCAGTTGTTTTGGAAACACCCAATCACTAGATGTGTTCTTTCATCTAGTCGTTAAACGCATACAAGACCGGTACACGCGAGATTTGAATTCAATTTAACTTTCCGACAGATGAATGATTGGAATTGCAACAGATAATCTATTTTCTAATTCCCTCAGTTTTGATGATAAGACGTCANAGTTCTGATCATGACTTCAGTTCCATTGATTAATTCTCCTAGATTAACTTCACTACGAATTTATTTCAGCAGTTCAATGATCAATCCCCAAACATAATTCACGAATCACTGACCTGTTCGCATTGGAAGTGAGTGATTGTGTCGTGCTGTACTCCGACGCATTATTCTCCTCATCTGACAGTCCGTCATTGCAGTTCTCATTGAGGTACTGCTCGCAGTACAGCGCGATGTTCTTAACTACATCAGGCTTGTCCGACGTCATGCTATTGCGTGGTGAGGTCACGCTGTTACTGCGTGACGTCACGCTGGTACCGCGCGATGTTACACTGTTCCCACGTGAGGTCACACTGTTGCTAAGCGACGAGATGAGATGACGGTGCTGAGGCGTGAGGTCCATGTGAGCGTCGTAAGATTGGTTGAAGGAGGGATGTTTGTCGATACTCTCGGGCGAGATGTCTGGCATGCTCCTGAATAGAGGTAGTAACATTAGGTTTGGGTATTACAGTTTCTCACGATTCGCTGAAATAACCTCAAAATTCCCATGGGAGTGAGGCGCATGTCTGTTATAAAAAAGTATTATTAGAAATTCTTATTAAACACCAAATCACTAGATGTGTTTTTTTCATCTAGTCGTTAAAACGCATAAAAGACCGGTACACGCGAATTTTGAATTTAATTTAACTTTCCGGCAGATGAATGATTGGAATTGCAACAGATAATCTATTCTCTAATTCCCTCAGTTTTGATGATAAGACGTCACTTGAAGTGATTTGTCAAGTTCGATAATGAATTTGAGATTCTGATGCTGCGTGGGGTGAATGGATTTGTTAATGCATTCTCAACGTTACTCACTACAACGAAATATAACATAAAGTGGTATTATTTTCAAGAGAAATTGTAAGAATTCGGCGAAACGTCGGGAGATTTATCTTGAAGATTAAATGAACGGGGAGACTGGTCATCGAAGTTCAGATAGACATCTACTCTAGACGGTATGGCGTCATGCTAGTACTTTTACTGGTACATTGTGATTGATTGTTCGACTGTTGTAACCATAGCAACAGAGGTTGCAATGCGTGGTAAAAGCAGCCTACTCAACGCCAGGGCTGACCAAAACACGTCAACAACTCGCGATAAAACCGATTATAACCCCAGAAGCAAACTTGTCAATAACAACACAGAGCGCGTTTCCATGTATGTGGTCTACACAGTTGAGAGCTGTGCTTTACCATTACACTTACAGGGTGAACCGCTGACAGCGTCTAATAATAAACCACTTGCTGTACCAGGATACACTAGGATAGAATGAACAGGATATAGGTACCTACTATAAAGAGCGGGGATTGCACATAGTGCGTTTGTATCTTGTTAATAACGCTAAGGGTGTGGTATCATGCCGGTTTTAAAAGAGGTGTTATTCACAATGTGCGGCCACAAAACCAATTCTGGTTAAAAGTTTGCAGACTCATATCGCACCAAATCGCCAAGATAAATAGCTTATTGTCTTCAAATAGCTCAAGGGTCAACCGAAAGTGCTGGTAATGAAATCAGATGCGCGACAAGCGAGTGTCTGTAGCAACGCCAACATTGATAATTGGCTAGGTATAGCAACAATTGGAATGATATCATCTCTATTGGATGACATCATCACAATTTGTCAAATTCCAGCACTTTTATGGTGTTTTTCATGAAAACAGTGCCGAATCCGGACAAGTTGCAAGACGTAGAGACAAGGGTTTGTATCTGTGTGGCAGACACAAAAATAATCCGTTTGTAAGTTCTGTGACTGAAAACTGATAGAAAGCAACACTCGACGACGCAGAACCCATCTTATACAGATACACACACTGACAGAAAACAACACCAGATCCCAAAGAATGGGCGTGAAACAAAGGTTGTGCTGCTTTGAGTACACAATAAACTGAACACCAATTATGAGGTTAGTAAGAAAACTCATCATGGGTCATCATTAGAGAGAGTATGGAAATGTAACTCCTAATCACTGTGACCCACCCAGCAACCATTCTTCCTAAGCAACTACCATATGTTACTCAACTACAACTGACTGCATCAACTATAGACTGAAAGAATGCAATGCAACATTGGTATGTGTCCACAGGGGGAGACGCCTTGAAATAGTGTTCTAGAACTATTTGGTGTGTATGTGTGTGTGTGTGTGTGTGTGCGTGTGCAGGAATGTGTCAGAATGTCAGATTGGATATTCATATCCCAATTTCCTAATACTCCGTTTTACCGGATAGTTTAGTTCCCCCGCGGTATGCGCCAACATCAGGGGAATCTATAAGAAACAGGGGGAATCACCACAATTCCAGCAAATTATTTTAGTGAGAGAGGGAACATTCATGACCAGAATCGAGCTCACCCACACACACACACACACACACACACACGCA